>JAPKLW010001594.1:115635-149076 GCA_026898455.1 Plectranthus barbatus
TATATTATATGAGACTAAAATCCAACCTTCCAATTTGAATTTGGATGGATAGGATTAAGTTTAAATTTTAATGCTTAAATATATAATAAGGCTAATGAGGTAATTAACTTATATTATTATTTCTCATTAACCAACCCAATGTTACGTTATTACTTGTTTCTCTCTCCCACCAATATTCTCTCTCCTTTGTTATTCTTATAAATTTTTAAATAATCATAACTCATTCAATTTAAGTTATTTTTTTACATACTATATATCAAATTAAAGATAATTTAATTATCTTTCAAACGAAATCCCTATTACATATGTTCAGAATAAGATAATCGAAGTAAAATTAAATAATGTAATAGGTAAAGCTAAATAATGTACCATAATATAGAGAATAATGTAATGATATAGTATACTTACCTAAGTTCGATGTTGTTCTTATAAAAATTGGGAAAAATCTTGATTTCACAATTGCGGTTGCATTTTATACATAAAAAAGGTGTTTGAGTGCTACATTATGTGTCGTCTTTGTATTATATTATCCATGTTTGTTTTTTCGGTTGCATGATATAGATCAAATTGTTGCATGAATGGTGCATTGTGCATCAACTGAGTGATACATTATGTGTCACATGAGTATTACATTATTCATATCTGTTTGTTTGCGTTGCAGTATATATATCAAGGTGTTGCCTGAATGATACAATATGTGTTGTGGTACATTATGTATCGACTTTATAGTACATTATTCAACCGTATGTATATTATTTATGTATGTGTTTTTTATGGTTGCATGATATAGATCAAAGAGTTGTCTGAATGATACATTATATATTGAGTGAGTGGTACATTATGTATTGATTGTATATTACATTATTTGACTGTATATTATATTATTCATGTCTATTTTTTTGCGGTTGCATGACGTTGATAAAAGTATTGTCTGAATGGTGCATTGTATATCGACTGATTGGTACATTATATGTTCATTGTATATTACATTATTAATGTCTGATTTCTTGCCGAAAAAATAAACAAATAGTTCTCTTTATTCATCAATATGTAATTCTCTTTATTAGTATTACAGTATTACATTATTCTTATTATTATGTTACATTATTTAGTTTTAGCTATTACATTATTTGATTTTGCTACAATTACCTTATTCCTAACATATGCAATAGAGATTTTGTTTGAAAGATAATTAAATTATCTTTAATTTGATATATAATAAGTGAAAAAATAATTCAAATTGAAGAAGTTATGATTATTTAAAGTTTTATAGGAATTATAGAGGAGAAAGAAAAATGATAAGAGAAGAAAAAATAAGAAACAACGTGTGTGATTGGTTTATGAAAAAGAATAATATAAATTAATTACCTAATCTACCTAATATACCCTTAATTTATATTTACACATTAAAAATAAAAATTAATTCATAATTTAATAACCGTTAGATTGATAAAATAAATGGTTGAGATTTGGTCTCATATAACATCTAGAGAATGGGTAACATATGATCACTACTATATATATATATATATTTATATTAACTGAACCCCAATGATTAAATTTTGAGTTGGTCTCCTGAGAGATGGTCTTACTATTTTTTTTATTGTGAGACGGATTTTAATACATCATTTGCAATAAAGAAACACATCATTTCATTAAATTCGTCTCATAATAAAAATTGTGAGACATCATTTGTAATAAAGAAATACATCATTTCATTAAATTCGTCTCACAATAAAAATGATGTAACCATCTCATATGAAAATTTGCCTTAATTTTTGTATGTATCTTTTAAATTTAAATTAATATTATACAATATAATTAATAATTAAAAACCATAATTATATATATATCAATAATTTACTGTTCACTAATAAAATTTATCAATATAATAATATAATTAAAAATATTAAGAAATATATATTCATTGGATTCGGTATCGACTGAACCCAAAACCTCATTAAACCAAACCAAACTAAATTTTAGTTTCAAGGTTTTTAAATTGAACGGAATTCATCGTGTGAATAGTTAACTTAATTATTTTTTAAAAGAAAACTAATAGAACTGAAACCACTCTAAATCTTCAATCCAGTTACACTCATCCTTAACAAACATTCATTTTTTAAAATTTGAAATGAGAATCGATCGATTACATAGCTATCTCATTAAACAAGGTCTATAAAATGGTCTAGGGTTAGGTTAATTTTAACGATTTATACACACAAAAACATAGTTCAACTCTGTATAATTTGAAATATGATTGAATATCATCATAGTAACTTTTTAAATAATTACACGATTTATTATAACTTAATGGTATTCGTGTATTTGACTATTTTCTGAAGATGAATGATGGGTTAGATCTCATTCCCCAACTAAGAAATTATGTATTTAATTTCCATAAATTGTTTTCTGTAAAGAACACTAGCATTTTTATAAGTTTCATGTTTGGGGTATAGAGTGGTGAAGGAACTTTGTTTATAACTAAAAGATCATAAGTTTGAGTTTCTCCACGATATATGGATGTATGAGTTAAAATTAATGTGTTACAATTAAAAATTAAGATTTAAAAAAAACAGAGAAAAATAACTAGAGTGATTAATGTAACTGATAAGATAGATTAGATTTCATTTCATGTAAATCTATATCTAGGGTTTTCTAGTTTTCCCATATCTTTTATGATTTCGCATATCTTTTTGTACTCTTTAAATATTCAATAATACATGCATTATTTTTGTGGAAAACCCTAATATGGTATCAGCCTAACATTTCAATCCCTCTCTCCCCTCGCCGTCTCTCCCTCGACCCTTCTCTTCCTCACGTCGCTATTATGGCTTCTGACGCCCTTCCTCTATCAACTCTAGTTCATATGGTGACGATTAAATTATCCTCATCTAATTTTCTCCTTTGGCGATCGCAACTTGTACCCTTACTTACATGTTAAGACCTAATGAAGTACGTCGATGGCTCGTTACCTCCATCGCCCGCAGCCTTGGCGTCGTTGAATGGTCCGCCAAACCCTAATCCGGCGTACTCGACGTGGATCCAACAGGATCAACGTCTCCTCAGTTTGCTGCTTTCCAATTTGTCCGAAGAAGCAATGGTCGAAGTACTCGGCTGTTCCACGTCTCGTGCAGTCTGGCAAGCCCTCGACACAGCCTTCAGCAATAAGTCGAAGACTAGGGAACTTCGACTCAAGGACGATCTCCAGCTTATTAAGCGTGGTTCGCATTTCGTCTCCAAATACGGCCATGAATTCAAAGCCCTATGCGACCAATTAGCCGCGATCGGCGTCTTGTCGATGACACCGACAAGGCTCATTGGTTCTTACGAGGTCTCGGACCATCCTTCGCCTCCTTCTCAGTCGCCCAGATGGCTCTTACAGCATTGCCATCTTTCCGCGATCTCCTCTCCAAGGCCGAAAGCTTCGCAATCTTCCAGGACTCCATGGATAGGTCCTCCTCGTCTCAGGCGGCTTTCATCAGCCATTCCTCCAAAGCCTCCAAGTCCGACAACTCTCACGGCAATCAGAATGACTCTCGTAATTCCAGCAACTCCAACTCCAACAATGGTTCTCGCAATCGGCGTGGTAAAAACAATGGTAATCAGCGCCGTCCTCCCCGGTGTTAGATCTGTCGGTGTGACGGCCACTATGCAGATGTATGTCCTGATCGTTATTCTCGTTCGCCGGTTGCAAACCTTGCTGAGGCTTTTAACGCATCATGTTCTCTATCCACGCCCCAGCCCTCTGATTGGTTCCTTGATACAGGCGCTTCTGCTCACATGACTCCGGATACTGGTCTTCTTGATATGTCGCAGCCCTATTCTGGCTCAGACCGCGTGGCTGTTGGTAACGGTTCCAGTCTTTCTATTTCTCGAATCGGTCATTTACGTATTTCTGATGTCTTTTCTTTATTGGATGTTCTGGTTTTGCTGTCCCTAACAAAGAGTTTACTCTCTGTGAGCAAACTTACGATTGATTATCCAATTGATGTCCTATTTTCTGATAATTCTTTCTTATTCAGAATTGTCACACCAAGGCCATCCTCGCAAAAGGTCGTTGTAATGCGGGTCTATATACTTTGGATCATGTGCAGCCCGCCTTTGTTTCTCAGTTACGGTCAAATGTGCTTCGTGATTCCTTTGAGCTTTGGCATAGTCGTCTAGGACATCTTTCATTTGATTCAATTTCTTTACTTAATAGGCAAGGACACATTTTTGTTACGTCCTGTTTGCCCAAACCTAGTATTTGTTCTTCTTGTCAAATTGCAAAAAGTTCACGTTTACCATTTTCTTTAAATGAAAAACGTACTACTCATGTTTTGGATTTAATCCATTGTTACTTATGGGGTCCTGCTCCTATTATTTCCACTGCATCGCATCGTTATTATGCTATTTTTTTGGATGATTATAGTTGGTTTACTTGGTTTTACCCTCTCGCTCGAAAGTCCGATTTTTTCTCTATTTTACAAGCTTTTACGGCTGTGGTTGAAACTCAGGTCTCTTGCTCTATCAAAGTTTTTCAGTCCGATGGAGGAACTGAATTTACAAATAATTCGGTTCAAGGTTTTTTCAGGACAAAGGGCATTCTCCATCGCCTATCTTGTCCCTACACTCTATTTAGAACGGACGGGCTGAACGGAAACACAGACACATTACTGAAACTGGTTTGGCAATTTTATTTCACTCACACCTGCCGTTATCTATGTGGGTCGACGCATTTTCTACTGCCACTTATATTATCAATCGTGTGCCATCTTCCGTTCTTCGTGGTCTGTCTCCTTTTCAGGTTTTATTTGGTGTTGTTTCGAACTATGAGAACTTTCATCCTTTTGGATGTTGGGTATTTCCCTGTCTTCGGGATTATGCAGCTACAAAATTCTCGCCACACAGTATTCCATGTATTTTTATTGGCTATTCTTCTCAGCACAAAGGATTTCGGTGCCTGGATCCTACGACTTCTCGGATTTATATCACCCGTCATGCCCGTTTCGACGAATCTTTATTTCCTATGGCAGATCCCCGGCGCCAATCATCATCCACATCCCTTGATGTATCGCAGTTTTTGGAGCCATATATCTCGGTGCCACCTATTCAGCCATCGGCGCCGGCCCCCAGCTCCCATGCCTCGCCTAATTCACCCCAGCCGTGTGCTCTCTGCCCAGCCGAGCAGCTTGGTTCGACCTCTGCTCTTGCTGCCGAGACACAGCCGGTTATTCCTGATGTCCCGGTTGATCCTCCTCCAGCTCCACTTGCCCATCCGATGATTACACGCGCTCGTGCCAGTATATTTAAACCTCGTCATCTTGCTTATTATGTCTCTACTGCTCTTCATGATGCTCTTCTTGCCACCTCTGAGCCCAAGGGATTTTGATCTGTCGTGAAAAATCCCGTTTGGCACGATGCGATGACAGAAGAAATAACTGCACTTCAGAAGAATGAAACATGGGATCTCGGCCCTCCGCCTCCCAGCTCGAACATTGTCTCTAAATGGGTGTTTTGGACTAAATACCGTTCGGATGGGACCATTGAACGTCACAAGGCTCGTCTTGTTGCTCAAGGATTCTCTCAGATTCCCGGCCTCAATTTCTCTCACACTTTTAGTCTCGTTGTTAAATTCGCTACTATTCGGATTATCTTGTCTCTTGCTGTCGCGCATAACTGGCCCCTCCACTAGCTCGACGTCAAGAATGCTTTTCTCAATGACGTCCTCACCTCACCAGTCTATATGAGTCAGCCTCCAGGTTTTGTTGATTCTCACTACCCGAATCACGTTTGTCGTCTCAAGAAAGCGCTATATGGTCTTCGACAAGCGCCCCGGGCCTGGTTCCATCGTCTCAGCACCTTTCTTCTCTCCGCCGGTTTCATCTGCAACAAGTCTGACACCTCCTTATTTATTTATACACGGAGTTCTATTCGCTTATTCCTCCTTGTGTATGTCGACGACATAATTCTTACTGGAAGTAGCTCATCTCACTTGCAAGCTTTTATCACGCGCCTCAACTCGGAGTTTGCTATCAAAGATATTGGTCGCCTTTCCTACTTTCTCGGTTTAGAGGTTGTTTACACTGATAATGGCTTGTTATTGTCTCAAGAAAAATATTCTCGCGACATATTGAAATGCATGGACATGCTCGACGCTAAGCCAGTTGGCACTCCACTCGCCGCCGGACACACGCTCACTCAATCTGGTGATGCCTTCGATGATGTTACTCTCTATCGCTCTGTTGTAGGCGCATTGCAATATCTTACTATTACTGATCATGACCTTTCTTTTGCAGTGAATCTCGCATGGACTATGCTTCTCACGTCGCTCTTCATGTGACTTGGTCGCATATTCCGATGTCGATTGGGCTCGATGTATAGACACACGTCGGTCCACCTATGGCTATGCTATCTTTCTTGCAGGAAATTTGGTTTCTTGGAGTGCGAAGAAACAACCGATTGTTGCTCATTCCAGCTGTGAATCCGAATACCGTGCGATGGAAAACACTGCTGCTGAGATTGTCTGGACTTGCTCGCTCTTACGCGAGCTCAGTATTCCCCTTAGCCGACGCCCTCACTTATTTTGTGACAACAAAAGCTCCATCTTTTTGACGCAGAATCCGGTTGCTCATAAGCGTGCTAAACATATCGACATAGACTATCACTTTGTTCGAGAGTTGGAGCAGTCGGGTAATCTCGTCATTGCATTTGTACCTACTGAACGTCAGATTGCAGACATCTTCACGAAGGCCCTGCCGCGTCCGCTATTTGAGCATTTTCGAAGCAAGCTTCAACTCACGAGTCTCGCTTGAGCGGGGATGATAAGATAGATTAGATTTCCTTTCATGTAAATCTATATCTAGGGTTTTCTAGTTTTTCCATATCTTTTATGATTTTGCATATCTTTTTGTACTCTTTAAATATTCAATAATACAAGTCTTATTTTTGTGGAAAACCCTGATAGTAACTAAAAGGTGCTAGTTTTTCTTCTTGAAATCTATGGTGATTAATAATAAAATAAAAGATAATCATATGGCGTTTTTCTAAATGAAGTGGCCAAAAGGGATAAATAAATATTCTTTGAAATCATTTTTTTAGATTCATATATTCTTACATATCAAAAAATAAAATAAAAAAATACGATGTTATGCGCAAAAACTTTTTAAAAAATCTTTAATTAATGAGTTTTGTGAAAATTCTTACATGCATGCAAGATTAAGATCTTAATTTGCTTAATTATGATCAATCATTACATAAGTTTACCTTTATTACTAGATTTAAAATGTAGCTAACTCCTCATTTAAATTTATAATGCAAGTGTGCCACCTACAACGTAAGATGCTTCAACTTTAATTAATTATTAAATATCGTTTACGTGAAATGAGGGTCAATCAAAGCTCCCACAACGTAAGATGCTTCAACTTTAATTAATTATTGTTATTGAAAGTGGACTCATAAACTAATATATATTCTATATTTTTATTTATACTTTTGAATGATTATGATTGTCCAATTTAATGTCCGATTACCATTATCATCGTATTCATTTTTTTTCTTTTTGATTTTAATTTATTATATTATTTTAATAGTATAGTTGATTAAACCAACTACGGTTTATAAAGATTTTAGAGTACTTTTTTTTACATTTATTATTTAATTATAATAGTTTAATTTTAGAATTAGATTACACGTCTTTGGTGGGTCATCAAACAATAAACTTATTTATTTTATGTAAATCTATTGCACTTATATGAAATAAACACTAGATTCTTATGTTGGGGAAGTTTTTGTATTCATGTGTGAGTGTTTTTTTTTAAATTTTAACTTATTACGAATTGGTGATCGAATAAACCTAAAACTTGTGAATCTCAAATCAAAACAAACAAGAACACACTGATATACGTGGTTCGATAATTGTCTACATTCATGGAGAGTTACAATATGATTTTATTGATGAACGAAATTGGCTGCAAAATTACACACACATAACTGGAGATCTCTGCAACTATTTCTCTCTCTAAGCTTGAGTAAACGAAGAAGACGATTGAAAAATTAACTGTAACAAACTCCACCAACGACTATATTCTTTCTCCCAACTAATTCTCTAGATCTCGACACGTGTCGCCAATCTAGCTGGTTACATATAAAAACGTAATCTCCAAAAATTACGACTTCAGCTCCACACCACTCAAACACAAACAAGCTGCACAACTGTTCAACATATCAAAACTCTAACATGCATAAAGTCACACCACTTTAAATCTCCCTCCTGACTTCATGAGTGCCCGAATCACCAAACACATCCATTCATCACAACATTTCCTCAAACTAGTTCCATTACAGAACACATAAGCTGATTACAAGAATCAGCAAACCCCCAATTTTAAAACTTTGGTCTTGGAATCACTTTTGTTAGAGCATCAGCAGCATTATCATTCGTTGATACTTTCTCCAACTTTATCTCTACTTTATCAACTATATCCCTCACAAAATGATACTTGTCATCAATGTGCTTGGGTCTGTCATGGAAGAATGGATGTTTTGACAGATACAAGGCACTTTGACTGTCACAAAGTATGCTCAAAACTTGCTGTTTCAAACCTAGCTCATGTACGATTCGTTTGAGCCATAATGCTTCCTTGATAGCTTCAGTTACAACCATGAATTCAGCCGTAGTTGTTGAGAGAGCTACAACCGATTGAAGTCTTGACTTTTAAATAATGGCAGCACCTTAAAGATTGAACACAAAGCCAGTTTGGGACCTTCTTGTGTCCACACTCGCTGCAAAGTCTGAATCAACAAACCCCACAAGAGCATCTGATTCTGAACTTTCCTTTCTTTCAAACACGAAGACAAGATGTAAAGTACCCTTAAGATACCTCAAGATTCCCATCAGACCATTCCAATGATCTCTTCCATGACATGACATGAACCTACTTGTCATGCTTATTGAGTAACATATATCAGGTCTAGTACATATCATCATGTACATCAAACTGCCCACCAAACTTGCATAAGGTATTTGATCAATATACCTTATCTCTTATTCAGTAGTTGTCTTTATTGATTCACTCAGTTTAGTGTCTGCACTCAAGGGTAATGCAACAGACCTGTGCTGTCTCATGCCAAACTTTTTAATGATCTTGAGTAGGTATTCTTCCTGACCTTTCCGTCTGAATGTCCATCCCCAAGATCCTAGATGCTTCACCTAGATCTTTCATGTCAAATCCTGCCTTTAAGTCAGCTTTAGCTTGCTTGATATCAGACATATGTTTCCCTGCTAGGAGCATATTATCCACATATAAGAGTAAGTACACTAAACTTGAATCACAGCCTAACTTCAAGTAGACACACTTGTAAAACTTAGATCTATTGAAGCCAATCTTCAACATATGAGCATCAAATCTTTTGTTCCACTGCCTTGGGCTTTATTTAAGTCCATAGAGCGATTTCTGTAGCAAACATACTTGATCTTCCTTTCCAGATTCAACAAATCCTGGTGGTTGATCCATATAGATTATTTCCTCTAATTCACCATGTAGGAAAGCCGTTTTAACATCCAACTGATGTAGTTCAAGATCCAGTTGTACCACAATAGCTAATAGGATCCTAATTGAGCAATGCTTGACAACAGGTGAGAATACCTCAGTGTAATCCACTCCCTCCTTTTGGGTAAAGCCTTTTGCAACTAATCTTGCCTTGTATCTCACTAGTGGTGGATCTGACTTCTCAATCTTTCTCTTAAACACCCATTTGCAACCAATTACTGACTGAAACTTCTGTTTGTCTGCAAGGATCCAGGTTTCATTTTTTCTTAGTGACTGCATCTCTTCAGTCATAGCTTCTTGCCACAGTGTACATTCTGGACTTGTGCATGCTTCTTCAAAGGTTTTTGGCTATGTGCCTTGCAGCTTCTCTGCAATATTTAAGCTGAGGAAGATGACATCTGCTTCTGGAAATCTCTTAGGAGGATAGATATCCCTCCTCACTATGTCCCTTGCCAACCAATAATTTGTTAATTTTGGTTGTTTGTTTACTCCAGGCTGTGAAGTAATGGTAGTTTCAGGTTTGGATTCTTCAACTTCAGGTTCATACTTGGCATTCTTAGAACCATGTGTTGTTTCAGATGTTTCTTCAGATACTACTCCCTCATCTTTTTTCTGTAAATGGGGCATCACCAACTTATTGAAGATAACATCCCTGTTGGTAATGATTCTTTGTTGATTTGGCTCTATGCACCATAATCTATATCCTTTTGTACCAGTAAGGTAGCCAAGCATGATGCGTTTCAATGCTCTGGGCCAACTTATCTTGCCTAGTATGAGCATAGGCAAGACAACTGAAGGGTTTCAAGTAGGAGTAGTTTGGTTTCTTGCCATACCACAGCTCATCTGGAGTTTTAAACTCCAACGCAGTTGAGGGTGACTTGTTTATCTGATGACAGGTTGTAGCTAGAACCTCACCCCAAAAACCCTTTGATAATCCTGACCCTAGAAACAAACACCTCACCCATTCCAAAAGGGTTCTATTCATTCTTTCAACCACTCAATTTTGTTGTGGATTGTACTGAGTGGTTTTATGTCTTTTAATTCCCTTTTGTCTGCAAAAGGAATCAAATTCCTCACTCAGAAATTTCATGTCATTATCAGTTCTTAGGCATTTTATCTTCCTTCCCTTCTCATTTTCTACTAGATATGTCCACTCCTTAAATTTCTACGCAACTCCATCCTTTGTTTTCAGAATGTGAACCCATACTCTTATGCTGTAATCATCAATGATGGATAGAAAATATCTTCTTCCACCTAGTGTTTCTGTCTTGGATGGTCCCCACAAATCAGCATGTATGTAGTCCTACGGCTAGCTGCTTCTCTTTTGGCTTGATTTAAATGGTAACTTCTTGCTTTTAGCTAAGATGCATTCCTCACAGCTGTTGAGATCATGTTCAGACTCATAGGTGATTAACCCTTGTCTTCTTAGCTCAACCAAGCCCCTGTGACTGATATGTCCAGTCCTTAGATGCCAAAGTTTGCAATCCACAACCTTGACAACATCAGATTCTCCACAGATTATCTCTGCAAACAGGTAGTATATACTATTTAATCTTTTTCCTTTCAGAACCTCAACACCTTCTTTACAGACTACAATGATGCCTCCATCTCCAATGAACTTGAAACCTCTTGCTTCAAGTGTACCTAAAGATATAAGATTCCTCTGAATTTGAGGGATATATCTAACTTCTGACAGGATTTTGACTTCTCCCTTATGATTTTGAATTTTAACTGATCCAACACCTTCAATCTTGCAAATGTGATTGTTACCAAGCATCACTGTGCCCATATCCTTCAGAGTTAGGTCCACAAACAATTCCTTCCTCGGGCACATGCGGAAGGAACATCCTGAATCAAGAATCCAGGAATCATCTCCAATAGCTTCCATTATATTGAGAATTTCCTCTGTTGCTTTTTCTGTAGACGTCACAAGATTGGACCCTCTTTGTTGATAGAGATTCTTTTGCTTCAACACACTGCAATCCTTGATTAGGTGGCCCGGTTTCTTACAATAGTGACACACCCTAGAATCCTGAAAGTTTCCAAGAGGTTTAACTTCTTGTTGTTGTGAAGATCCATACGGCTTCTTCTATAAATAAGGAGGTTTGTAGTCTTTTCCTTGGTTTGGATTGAATCTCTCTTGGTTTCCTCCCTTATTAAATGTCCAAGACTTCTTTTGAAATCTGTCTTTCTGACCCTTCTTGATGTACAACCTCATTCCACTCTGATCATTTCCAATAACAACTGAGAACTTCTTCATTTCTTTCTGTTTAATGGCTGATAATACATCCTCTAATGATATTCCCTCTGATCTACCATACACCATAGCATCCTTCACACTCGGGTAGGATTTAGGCAATGCATTGAGGAGGTGTATGGCTTTATCTTCATCCTCGATCTTTACACCAATGCTTTCGAGTTCATCCACAACCTTGTGGAAGTCATCTAGTAGGTTTCTTTCTTCATTAAACTTGAAACCATATAACCGCTGCTTCATATAAATTATGTTGTCTATTGATTTAGCCATGTATAGTTTCTGAAATTTCTTCCATGTGTCTATAGCAGTCTTCTCCTTGGAGACCTCGCGCAACACCTTGTCATCCAAACTGAGGAGTAGAGTACTCATGGCATTATCCATTAACTTGGCATTCTTTTCAATTGTCTCTCCAACAAAGGCCTTGTCAGAGTCAGGCAAAAGGGCATCCACCAGTCCTTCTTTAGTCAATATATCTCAAATCTTTATTTTCCAAAGCCCGAAATCATTCTTCCCAGAAAACTTGTCGATTTCAAATCGACTTGAAGCCATAACCTTCATACACAGATAATCCCCTTTCTCCATAGACAATTCACAAACCCAAGATTTTTGAAAATACAGTACTGGATCAGAGAATTAAGTCTAACAAATTCCACACGATTCACAATCAGATGAGCAGCAGTTTTATACTTCCAAAAACAGAATACGGGAATCCCAGAAAATCCAAGAATAAGACTATTCGATGTCTCATTAATCACAAACAAGACAGAAGTACTCACAGGAACATAATTTCTTCAAAGGACCTTGTTGCTGCTCACACGAACTCTGCACGATGTTTCCTTAGTCTCAGATTTCAATCACCGTCACCTCGCTTCCCGCAGACGGCGCCACTGTTACGAATTGGTGATCGAATAAACCTAAAACTTGTGAATCTCGAATCAAAACAAACAAGAACACACTGATATACGTGGTTCGACAATTGCCTACATCCACAGAGAGTTACACTATGATTTTATTGCTGAACGAAATTGGTTACAAAATTACACACACAAAATTGGAGATCTCTGCAACTATTTCTCTCTCTAAGCTCGAGTGAACGAAGAAAATGACTGAAAAACTAACTGTAACAAACTCCACCAACGACTATATTCTTTCTCCCAACTAATTCCCTAGATCTCGACATGTGTCGCCAATCTAGCTGATTACTTATAAAACGTAACCTCCAAAAATTATGACTTCAGATCCACACCACTCAAACACAAACAAGCTGCACAATTGTTCAACATATCAAAACTTGAACATGCATGAAGTCACACCACTTCATAATTTTTCACTACGTTCACTACATTTTCAAGAATTAGTAGAGAGAGTATTTTATCAGAGGAAAATAATGCAAGATACTAGGTTATGATTGTTTGATTGGCGTTGCCGCCCCCAAGTGGGGGTGAAGCCATCATCACTGCCTTTTTGGAAATTCTTGAAGGTCATTTTGCTCGTTATTCATTTATATTGAATGCTATGGATGGCTGGGAATGCTTCATCAGATCAACTCTTTATACGAACGGCGGTATTTCAGTTTACTTCTCTATGTAGCGGTATGACAAGTCGAGTTGTCTATATGGGAATTGGTGCCCCAAGCCCAATTGTTCATTTTTAAGCTTTGTCTGTGATAAGGTTTTCCACGCAAAATAATGTGTTGTACTATTGAGTATAAACAGAGCTAAAAAGATATACACACAATCATCAAAAGATATGAAAACCCTAGATTTACAAGATATAGGAATATCTAATATCTAAACATATCTAATCTAATCATATCTTATCATCTCCACTCAAGCGAGACGCCAAAACTTGTGTGAGATGAAGCTTGCTGCAGAAGTATTCAAAAAGTGGACGAGGCAACGCCTTGGTAAAAACGTCTGCAATTTGTTGATAACTGAAAACAAATTCCATAACAAGGTTGCCATTCTGAACTAACTCTCGCACGAAGTGATAGTCAATATTGATATGCTTTGCACGCAGTTGAGCAACGGGATTTTGGGTCAGAAAAATAGAGCTCTTATTGTCACAGAACAAATGAGGCGGACGAGTTAGAGGAACTCGTAGTTCACGAAGTAGAGTGATAATCCAAACGACTTCGGCAGCAGTATTCTCCATTGCACAGTATTCTGATTCACAACTGGAGCGTGCTACGGTGGGTTGTTTCTTTGCAAGGAAGACCGTATATTTCGTATGTTGAATGCCGAGTGTCGACACAGCGTGCCCAATCTACGTCCGAATAGGCAACAAGATCGCAACATGATTAACGAGAGAAGATGAGACCATGCGAGAGTGTGCCCCTAATATAGCGTAAAATCCTTTTAACTACCTGAAAATGGTCTATGTTGGAGTTTTTAGAAACTGACTTGCGAGATTTACAACAAAACGAAATGTCCGGCCGAGTGATTGTAAGATATTGAAGTGCTCCAACAATCGAACGATAGTGTATGATGTATTCAATAGGTTGACCTGATTGAGTCAGTGTATGGCCAGTTGGGAAAAGAAGTGCCGACGGGTTTAGCATCAAGCAAGTCCGTGCGTGATAAAATATCTCGAGCATATTTGGCTTGATAGAGTATGAGACCGGTGTCTGTGTAAGTTACTTCAAATCCCAGAAAGTAGCTTAGCTACCCCATATCCTTAGTTGCAAATTCAGAGTTCATTCAAGAGATAAAAGTCGAGATGTGAGACGAATTATTACCGGTGAGGATAATGTCGTCAACATAGATCAGTTGATAGAGGCTCACATTATCGCGAGCATAAAGAAATAGAGATGTATCAAACTTGCTGCAAGTGTAGCCATACGAGAGAAGAAAGGAGCTAAGGTGCTGAAACCAAGCACGTGGCGCTTGCTTGAGACCATATAGTGCTTTCTTGAGACGACACACATGATTCGGAAAGTGCGAGTCAAAAAAACTGGGAGGCTGACTCATGTATACAATCGATGAGAGGATGTCATTTAAAAAAGACATTCTTTACGTCGAGTTAATGAAGAGACCATCCATTTGTGACGGCAAGAGAAATGAAGATTCGTATTGTAGCTGCTTTAACAACTGGACTGAACGTGTGGGAAAAATTGAGGCCGGAGATCTGAGAAAATCCTTGAGCTACAAGGCGAGCCTTGTGGTGCTCAATACTACCATCTGCACGTAGCTTGGTACGGAAAACCCATTTAGAGCCAACGATGTTTGAGTCGGCAGGTCACGGGACAAGATCTTAGGTCTGATTTTTCTGTAGAGCATCCATTTCTTCTGACATGGCGGGTAACCAAATCGGATCTTTAGCAGTGGATTTGAATCTCTTCGGTTCAGAAAATGTGAGAAGAGCTTGATGGAGATTTGGGTACGCATAATAGGCGAGATGTCGAGGTTTGAAGATGCCTGTTCGAGCACGAGTAACCATATGATGTCTAGGAGGTGCCAGTGTAGGTATGGGTGGCTCGAGAATAGGTGGAGGTTGCGGCAAAGCAACCGTAATTAGTGCAGCAAGACGAGAGACATCCGAACAAAGAGTGCACGGTTGTTGAATTTCCGGAGAAGGGGTTGGAGAAGGTGCAGTCGGCAAAGAAGATGGCGAGATATATGCACAGGATGACTTAAGAAAAGTGGAAATATCAAGAGCCGAAGCAGGAGCAGCCGAAGAAACGCG
This sequence comes from Plectranthus barbatus, assembly GCA_026898455.1. Classification (NCBI taxonomy): domain Eukaryota; kingdom Viridiplantae; phylum Streptophyta; class Magnoliopsida; order Lamiales; family Lamiaceae; genus Plectranthus; species Plectranthus barbatus. The sequence goes on from JAPKLW010001594.1 coordinate 131,110, forward strand.
CACCATCGGGAAAAGAAGCTCGTCAAAGCGAGCATGATGTGTAGTATAGACACGTGAAGTAAAAGGATCCAGACAGCGATAGCCCTTGAGTTGAGAGGAAAAACCAATAAATATGCATGGAACACTGCGAGGAGAAAACTTGTTGGTGGCATAGTCCCGTAGACATGGATAAACTCGACATTCAAATGTGTGAAAATTAGCATAATTCGGAGGAGAGCCAAATAAGGTTTGAAAAGGTGACTGGCCTTGAAGAACCGATGAAGGGAGACGGTTTATGATATATGTTGCTGTATAGAAAGCTTCAAACCACATAGATAGCGGAAGGCCATATTGAAATAGTAGCGTAAGACTTGTCTCCGTAATATGTCTATGTTCACGTTCTGCGCGGCCATTTTGCGAAGAGGTATAAGGGCAAAACATTTGTGAAGAATACCCTTTAATTTAAAGAAATCTCGAACAACATTGCTAGTGAATTATGTGCCACCATCACTTTGAAACTTCCTAGTAGAGCAAGAGAACTGATTTTCTACAAGTGATGTAAACAACCACAGGACTGAAAAAAATTGAATTTGCAGACAAGAGGATATAGCCATGTGAATCTACTAAAGTCATCAATGAAGATTACATAATATCGAAAAGATGCAATAGATGTAATTGGTGCAGGACCCCATAAGTCACAGTGAATTAAATCAAGAATAAGTGAAGAACGTTTTTCATTTAAAGTAAAAGATAAGCGAGAACTTTTTGTTGTTTGACAAGGTGAACAAATATTTGGCTTAGGTCAACAAGAGGTGACAGAAATATGTCCCTGTTTGCTAAGCAAAGAAATAGACGAAACATGACCTAAGCGACTATGCCACAACTCAAAAGAGGCACGTAAGGCGTTGTTCTTCAACTGAGAGATAAATGCAGGTTGCACATGCTCGAGAATATAGAGGCCGACACTACGACAACCGCTTGCGAGAACGTCCTTGGTGTGGCGGTTCTGAATAGCAAAGGAATGATCATAAAATAGTATATCAAATGGATAATCAGAGGTGAGTTTACTAACAAAGAGTAAATTCTTGTTGAGAGATAGGACAACCAGAACATCCAATAATTTAATAGAGTAAGAAATACGAGAATAACCAACACGAGATATTCTAAGATGAGCACCATTACCAACAACGACACAATCCGAGCCAGAATAGGATTGGGATGCATCGAGAGTTTCATCATCAAGAGTCATATATGCCGAAGCATCGGTATCTAGAAACCAATCCGAAGCGCGCGTAGGGGATATATTGCAGTTGGTTTGAAAAGCTTCAGCAAGATTCGCATCGGATGACTGAGAATAGCGCTCGGGACAAATGTTGGCATAGTGGTCATTTTGCCGGCAAATTTGGCAATGGGGTGGACGTTGCTGAGAGTTATTTCCATGGCCATTGTTACTTCGTCGACGGGCAGAGTTGTTGCGTGAATTGTTGGGGCCACGCCGATCAATATTGTTGCGATTGTTGTTGGGGGAAGATGCGGATTGTTACTGGCCGTAGAAGGCGACCTGGGATGATGATGAAGCGTCCATGGACTCCTGAAATAGGGCAAAACTCTCAGCTTTAGAGACTAAATCACGGAAGGTTGGCAACGCAGTGAGAGCCATTTGTGCGATAGAGAACAAGGAGAAGGAAGGACCAAGGCCTCGAAGAAACCAATAAGCTTTGTCGGTGTCGTCAATAGGCCGACCGATCGCAGCTAATTGATCCAAATAGCCTTGAACTCACGGCCATACTCAGTGACTATGTGCGACCCACGTTTGATGAGTTGTAGATCATCCTTCAATCGGACCTCGCATGTTTAAGACTTGTTGCTGAAAGCATAGTCAAGAGCGAGCCAAACGGCACGAGCTGCGGAGCAGCCAATAACCTCAGCCATCGCTTCCTCAAAAAGGGTAGAGAGAAGGAAATAAAGCAAGCATTGATCCTGGACGTGCTAGGATTCAATGTATATAAGAGTCCATCCAAATCCATTAGCATGGGGCCTTTTGGGATGGTGATGCCCAAATGCAAAACCGTGAGGGCTTTAGCCCAAAGCGGACAATATCATACTAATGTCGAGTTTTCGGTTCCCGTATCAGATTGGTGCAGTGAACGTGGAACGAACACGTGGTACACTGGTTCGAGCAGGTTTCGGGGGACCGAGGTGATGGTGGACTCTGGAGTGAATGTGGGAAGCCTTCAATTCGAGTTGGATCGTCTCCGGATGCCTTGTGTCAAAAGCTTCCAGACAATGGTGATCAGGAGGTGAATCTCGTTGGTTTACAGCGGTGCAAGATGAGTTGAGACGGATCAAGGCTCGAGGGGAGGAAGCCCTCAACAAATCTCGATACAATGGGTTCCTTGTGTCGAAAGCTTCCTGACAGTGGTAGTCAGGCGGTGGGTCCCGTTAGTTGACGGCGGTGCAAGATGAATTGTGATCGAGGGGAAGGACATGGGTTGTGGTCCTTGAATTTGAGGGGAGGAATGTTGGGTTTGGCAAACCCATGTCCCACATCGGAGAGAAAAGGATGAGATTCAATGTTTATAAGAGTTCACCCAACTCCATTAGTATGAGGCATTTTGGGTTGGTACCCAAGAACAAAACCGTGAGGGTTTGTGATGCCCAAAGTGGACAATATCATACTAATGTCGAGTTGTCGGTTCCCCCAATACATCGTTCAGGGAAGAGTGTCGCGGACGACTGTGGAGTGGAAGGGAACCATCGATATATTTGAATAAATCCTGATAGGTGAGGAGAGGAACCAACTGCGATTGCCATAAGAGGAAGTTGGATGATGTCAACTTAATGGTAACCATATGTATTAAGGTGGAAAGAGAGGAGGGGGGATGAATCGCAAGATCAAATATATGGTTGATACTATGATAAGGTTTTCCACGCAAAATAATATGTTGTATTATTGAATATAAATAGAGCTAAAGAAATATACACACAATCATCAAAATATATGAAAACCCAAAATTTACAAGATATAGGAATATATAATATCCAAACATATCTAATTTAATCATATCTTATGAGTATGCACTCCAAAGAATACTGTATTTGAATCCGATAAAAGAATTAAACATTCTTTAAGGAGGATATATAGTTCCGAGTTCGTGTATTCAGAGGCAGAGGCATTTTTTGGGCTTTGCGGTGCAAGCTGAACTAGTGAGTTTCTAGTACCATGGATATGGAACTGTCTTAATGAACTTAGATTTGGATCGATATCAATAATATGTTTTTTATTTTTGTTATTAAATCTTTATTATAAAGCAATTATTATGATAAATCACTACGAATATTATAGTCGTATGAATAGTTGTTTCGATGTTTGTGTGAGAAAAAATTGAAAGTTTTAAATGCACCTTTTGTTTTATATATTTTGTTGTAACAATTATTAAGAAGACCCCACTATCTCTCAAGGATTTTCTTTAGCAATTGGGAACGATACATTTTTTCTTCCATAAAATTAGTTTCACATGATCCAAAGCAAGCAAACTAATATAGAAAAGTTAGTACGGAAATGCAATGTTGAATTTAGAGTATGGATTGTAACCATTAATTCTTGAAATAAGTCTTGTGTTCCCTTAATTTCATCTTAAAAGATGATAAGTTATTCTTAGAGCAGCCCTCAAGTGGACGAGAGGGGTTCGGCTTAGGAATTAGGATTCTGTCTTTCAGGAATTTTGGATTTCATTATATAATTATTGTAAGATAAAAAAAATGAAAAATCATAATGTATTATATGTGATTGATACAAGTAATAAAGGAGATCTATTTTTGTTAAACAAAGGCTGAAAAGTTATGATTTATTTACAAAATTTAGATAAAAATAAATCTATTATATCTTTAATAGATTTGATAAATATAAATTTAGGTCTCAAAACTGAGATTTGATTCTCTCAATTTTAGAATTGAGTTATAGTAAGCTTACGTGTCGAAAATATATTTTTTAAGAGAATGGACGGTAACTGCATTTAACACATTTACAACTAAAAATTATAATAATATAATACAATAAAATAATGATAGTTTTTCATTTTTATTATGTTAGAAAATAAAAATAAAATTATATTGTACAAAAAACCTAGGTTATTTTTGCCCATAAACCCCAACATTTTGAAGGCCAGCCCAACTATTTTTCCAGTGTTTTGTATTTATAAGTATTTATAAACAAAATTGATTTCCATGAAAATATAAGGTAACATTTTTGAAGAAAATGGATTTAGACTTTGGAATGTTTTTTCTCTTGTGTTCATAATTCCAAGGTGGAAAGAACTCCCCCTACCACCTTCTTTGGAGGAAAAGAAAAAAGGTCCCTTGCCCACCACACACACTCTCTCTCTCTGTATAATATATATATATATATATATATATATTTTGGTAATATAATAAGATGAAAAGTATTAAATAATAGCTAGACACACTGTTTGTTTGCCCTTCTCGAAATGATTGATTGGTTAATGGTAGACACTTAGGTATGATAACTGACTACAACCCTACATGCCATCATCCCTTGTCCTCTCAATTCCCACCATCTCTCCTTCCTTTGCTTTCTATCTCTTCTTTTTTTTTTTTTTTTTTTTCTAATTTGGCTTACCATGATCAAGAAATTAACATTTCATATCTTTTTTTTTAAAAAAAAAACTGCATTTCTTGTAATTGAATATCATATAGTATTAATTTGTTTTGAGTTGCATACCCACATAGCTCAATTAGAGAGGGTTAATGTTTTTAACGAATTATCCGATACAACTTATGAATTCATTTAGAAGTGAGATTTCGGCAACATTTAATATAGTCATCATCCATCCTAGGACAGATTCATTCATAAAATTATAGCGGGAATACAATATATGAATAAAATTAAATTGGAAATATATTATATAAAAATAAATAATAAAAGTATTAATAATAATGAATATATATATTTGATAACAAGAAAAAAACATTTAGGGGTACAAGTGTACCCCCATTGTTGTATATAGGTCCGCCTCTGCATTCATCTCTCAAGTCTAGCGACGTATTTGCAGTAGTGTTTGACAAATTGAAATCAATTAAAGAATCTAGTGACAATTGTTCGTGGTAAAGCTCGACGACTGAAACATGCCAAGAAGCTAGAGGACCTTGGTGCTTCTTGCTACTGAAATAAACACTTTACATTATACTGTAATTTATTTAGTGGATTTTCGATTAAATTTGATCAAAAAGTGGACATAGGATTTTATGGCATCCAAATCACTTTAATATCATATGTTGTTTATTAAAAGTTTATTATTCCTACTAGCTTACTTAAAACCCAACAACTGATCATGTTATAGGAGTATCCTCACAAAAAGAGTTAACTTGTTAACTTGTCATTTAATATAATAATAGAAATGATCTAACCATTCATCGTAAAAATATTAATGGTCCATATTAAAAAAATTTCAAAATCTTACACTTAATGGCAAAAACTTGTGAGATGATGATACATATATAAACTAGTATGATGAAATACATCATTTATATGTATAAAACTTTTCACAAAATAATGTTTTATGAGAGAATCACCCATGCTTAATTGTCATGTGTGTTATGCTTAGATTTATTTAAAAATAATTAGTATTTTTTATCTCAACTATTGATGTCACCAATTTAAAGATTAAGATCCACAAACAATAACTGCAATTCCTCTATAAATAATTGTTACTACAATTATTTTCATACATTTAGATTATTCTGAAAAAAAATTGAATTCATCATCTTTTAGTTATGAACAAAGTATTTTTATCACTACACCCAAAATGCTAGTGTGTAATTTTTTTCTCATGAACTAAAAGATGAGGGGAAAAAAGTTTTTTTTATCATGATTTCATATCACGTTGGACATGTACTTGACTTATTTATTGATGTATTTATTATTGTATAGGAATTAATTGAGGTATTGTTGGTCCTAGCAATAATAGGATCCAAATTTATTGCCCTACACTATTTGAGTAGGTGTCTAATGAAATTTTATGGGATCCCATTTATACGAAACGCATTCTCATCAAGAATGGAGTTGGAAACTCTATATATTAAGTTTGAGAAATTAAAATTAATGATAAATATGATGGAATTGAAGATTTGTTATAATCATAAATGTGTATAAGATTTTGATCTAAGAATTATTTTTAGCTCGTACTAACTATTAATATTTGTTGTATGTTTCCAAAATATCTCGAATTCATGATTTTATCATATTATATGCTTTCATTGCTTGCGTCCCCGAGCGGTGATAGCTACAACACAATTGATACAAAGTGGAGGTGTTCAAATGCTGGAGCGAAAAAGCCCAAATAAAGTTGGGCCCAGAAAGAGGCCATACTAGGACATCGGCCCAATACTGCTTTGTAGTTTTCCCCTCCACCAAATTTACCCTAATTTCACCAGTTTTTGTTTTCTACCCATATTGAATTAGGGTTTACCGCTCCACAAAAATTGAACTTGAGTTTTTACTATCACTCGATTTTACAAAGAATTGATGAGAATCAAGTTGCCTTGTTTGAATCATCCTGTATTATTCTGGGAGTTTCAAAGATTAAAATCATGCGAGGGGGAATTGTCGGTGTGATGGATTACCGGAGCTGTCCGTAAATGGAAATTTGTTATGATTAGACTAAGTTTATCAGCAACTGGCCCAACCACCCAACCTTTATTATATTTTATTAGTTTCTCTCACTCCAACATCACTTCAACCCAACCACAATATATATATAATTATTTTATTGAAATTTATATAATTTTTTTAAATAAAAATAAAATAATTAATTTAAATATATAAAGCGATTATTAAAATAAAATTGATATAGATTAATAATAATACACACAAAAATATATCTTAAAGAATGGTATATATAATACACTTTAAATTTTGATAGATAATAGTATATATATTAGAGAATAATATATTTCCTTAAAGAAAATAATAATAATTGTTGTAAATACCCATTGCTACAAAATACAATATAATTAGAGAATAATATATTTCCTATATATATAATATCACAATTTTGGTATAGAATAGTATATATATATATATATATATATATATATTAATTTAATTTAATTTAAAATATATATATATATATCAATATTAGTCTCTATTTGTAGAGAATAAAAAATTATAAATTTTGGTATATATTTTATTTATTTTTATTTTATTATTTAAAAGATATAACAATTTTAGTAAGATATTTATACAAAATTAAATGACCAATAGAATTGCAACAAATGTATCTATTTAATTGGTTCATGATTAAAAAATTAAAAAATAATGAAAATGGAACCCACACATTTTTGTGGTCTCTATTGGTCTCCTACCCATATTTCTCAAAATATAAGATTTTTGAATTTTTTTTATTTAGAATATTTGATGTGGCGGAAGACCTATGACACCATGTCTCTGATATTTGTGGTCTTATGTGAGAGCGTGATCCTAAAAATGATACTGCTTTTTTATAGTGGGTTTGATTTGATTATGTGAGATTATGGGAGAAATCATATTTTTGTTTGTCTAATTGCTGAATTAAGCCTTCCAATCAGCACTAATTGTGTAATTTTACCTTGAGGGCGAGTTTCGATAAACTACACCAGGTGATCGATCTCTCCAATGTCCATAATTTAGTATGGTTTATCGATTTTTTTTATTTTTTTATTTTTTTTTTTGATGGGTGATTTATATGATCTACGATTCTTGGTAAAAATGTAATATTGTTGGTTGTTGCGGTATCCTTACTGCAATCTAGATTTTCAGCTTTTGCAAGTGCATTTCGAGGCCTTTTCTGGTGATTTTCTTTTCAGTGTAATACAGTGATATGTATTCTGCTTTCATTCTCTCCATTACTAGCTATATATTGATGAATTTTGGATGATATTGATAAATTTATTTAATGGAGGTTGATGACTGGATCTAAGACTTTGTCCATGTTATTTCTTTTGTTTCCACTCGCAACGCATGCACCATTTATTGCTGATATTAAATCTGCCCCGTTATATCTTGTGACATTCATCATTGTTTCTTGCTTAGTGCACTCAAATGTGTGCCTTTTCTCTGTAGATACTTTGATACTAGTATTTTTTTTTTGTAATTTGAAAAGAACCAGATACTTTCGCAGAAATGTGAGGTACAAACAATCCACTTAAAATTGACAAATGATGAGGTTGGTGTGGGTCTTGATACTGTTACATTACACTAGAATAGAACAAAAATCTAATCCCAAGTGAAAGACATGCTGCTTAAACCAAATTGAATTTACTGATACATCAAAAGATCCTGTGATATTCAGATTTTTGATTTGATTATACCCTCATTTGCTAGTTTGAAGAGCTGCGCTTGGGCTGCTGCCGCCTTGTTTGAGCTTAGTGCTCCAGCAAATCTGTCCCTGACCTGCGTAGTTGTGTAAGGGAACTTTGTTGCGTGAGCCATGGAGTTCAGCAAGGAAGCTGTGCCTTCCCTGTAGAGTTGTCCAAAGCCATCTGTTCGAGTGTTTGAAAGCGCCTGTAGCAAATTCATGTTTGTCCCAGACCCTGGCACACTTGTCACACCGAATGCATTTCCAACTGTTCCCCACCACCCGAACAATCCCCATATCAGAGTTGGGTGATTCTTCCAGTACCTGATACAATAGAGTTGGTGGACCATATTTAGTACGTAGTTACTACTAAAATTTCTTTAAGCGTGAATATGGTACTCACGTGCAAGTATATGGTGGAGAGTGTGGATCATAAGGTTGCGGTGGTGATGGCTCTGTAACTCTTGGTGGAGTGACTGTAATTGGAGGAGAATGGTAGTATCCACTGCCGTGTCCTGTTGGAGAGGATGGGTTAGAGTGGTAATGCCCTCCACTAGGGGGAGTACCACAGGTAGCTGGTGGTGTGCCTCCTCCATGAGATGGTGTTGTCGGGGTTGAGTGCCCACCCCCACCTCCCGAACCATATGGTGGAGGGGTGTAGAAGCCTGCCAGCAGAAATAAAGCTGTTATCTTGGCATGTTCATTGAGCTATACATTATATCTATGGCTCTGCAGGAGACAGAATGTACCTGTGGGAGGCGTGCTTGGGTCTATAACTGTGGGAGGCGTGCTTGGGTTTGGGTCTGTGTAGAAGAAGTTTTTCTGATCCTCAAAGTTGCCAGCAGACATGACAGGAATCAGCAAGCTTTGGGAAAGCAATGCAGCCCACAGGAGTGCAAACTGCTGGTTGCTTCTCTTTCCCTCCATTGCTATTGGGTTTCAAACAACGAGCAGGAAAAGAACAAGAAAGATATAGAATACAGTGGCTTAGGATGCAAGGAGGGGTGCTGTGTATATAAAGAGCCATGAGGCATGAGAGACTGAGTAAATAAATATAAACAGGTAAACAAGTGTGTGGTTAGTTGTATGTATTGCTGGCGCATTTAATCTCCATCACTCCCTCACATTGCATGTTATACACATTAAGGCATTGTTATTGTTATTATTATCATAAAGAAGAGCATTTCCCTGTTTGTGAGCAAATTCAAATCTTGTGCAAGATCTTTTGAATTAACATATTTTGCTAACCAACTCCTATCTGTCTCAATTTATAACAAGAGTTATGGTATGATTGAGTGTTTTTTGCCCAAGCCAAATGCTTTGCATGGAAATAGAGTTAAGAAGAATCTATGTCTAGGAATTAGGATACACCAAGTTGAATTTGATCCTGCCACATGCTCTAAAAATGCCTACCATTTTACTAATAACAAATAATAGATTGTTTTTAAATTGAATTTGGAGAAGGAAGGTAGGTATAGACTGTAGAGAGAAGAGTAAATGAGAAGAGAATTATGCTGGTTGCAGCTCTGCCCCTGGCAAAGGTTGTTAGAAAAACTGCTGGTGTTGTGTGCCCAACTGTTGCAAACATTTATGGTTATGGATGGTGAAATTGAGTGAATTTTAGGGGTCATTTATATCTCATTTTGATTGTGTTTGAGCTGTCTCAGTAAATTCCATAATGCAGCCCGTTGGTTGTGTTTCAAGATTTATGGTATAACTGTTTTGAATAAATTTCATCAACTTCTCTTTCAGACGATGAATACCAGAATTGTTGTTTATTGGGTTATTATCAGCCATCATTTTATTCAACCAAAGTCAATAATTTTGTCATTATACATGTTCCTTAAATGTTTGTGCTTGTTTTTTTTTTAAATGGTGTCGCCCGAAACAGAATTTGGTTTCTTGAAATCAAAATTGACATTATTTAAAAATATAGAACATACAAATTCCTCAACCTTTCCTATTGAAAGGGGTTATGTTTTATACAATGTAAGCAAATATCAAATATTTTTTATTATTTATAGACTTAAAAGATGCATTCTTTTCCTCGTAAAAGTTAGAATTATTCGTAATATATCATGAGATAATTGATAGAAACGAAATTATGTATAGCTAAAGATAAAACAATAACAACTATATAAATAGAGTTAAATCATAACAAATATCTAGCTGACTTCGAGAGAACTCAGATAAGATATTGAATGTGCTGCACTTGTTCATGTGAAATTTATTCAAATTAGATTGCACTACTTCTATGTCCAAAAAGTAACTCATCATCCCAAGATCAAACATATCAAATTCAATCATCATGGACTTTTTAAATTCCTCCTTTAAAAATAAGCATCTAAGCGATTATACAATGCATGAGGAGCTTGTTTTAGTTTGTATGTATTAGGCTTTGCATGCATGGAAATTAGTTTATGTAGCTGTAGATGAAGCTAGAAGATCCCGGATTCTTCTAGATGATTAAGCTTCTAGATGTTAGTTAGTTAGAAGCAGTTATGTAATGCAAAGTTGGTGTAACTGTATATAAGGAGAGTTGTAGCACGTGTTATTTCATTCTTTAGTTTATGTAGCTGTAGATGAAGCTAGAAGATCCCGGATTCTTCTAGATGATTAAGCTTCTAGATGTTAGTTAGTTAGAAGCAGTTATGTGATGCAAAGTTGGTGTAACTGTATATAAGGAGAGTTGAAGCACGTGTTATTTCATTCTTTAGTTTATGTAGTTGTAGATGAAGCTAGAAGATCCCGGATTCTTCTAGATGATTAAGCTTCTAGATGTTAGTTAGTTAGAAGCAGTTATGTGATGCAAAGTTGTTGTAACTGTACATAAGGAGAGTTGTAGCACGTGTTCTTTCATTCTTCAGTTTATGAAATGAGAAAATATCATTTCTCTCTTCATAACTTCTAAACCCTGAATTCAATTTTACATGGTATCAAGATAACCATATTCAACCTCTCTTTCATGGTTGTCTCTCTCACTCAAATTAAGATCGAATTACAACTACTGGAAACCATAAATTTTGTCTACCATAAGAGCTCAGGGGTTAGATGATTACCTCTTAGGCCTTATTCCAGCTCCAGTGAAGTACCTACCAACTCCAGATTCAGTTGAGGCGGCGGCGTTGCAGCTCAATCCAACATATCTAGACTAGATTAAGAGAAATCAATTGATTGTTAGCTGGCTTCTCTCGTCTGTTTCTGAAGCTATGTTAGGTCATATCTCGCAAAACTCTTCAGCAGCTGAGATTTCTTTCAGAAGACCTCAAAAGCGCGTATACTGCAGTTGCGTATGCAGCTTCATGCGCAAAGAAAAGAAGATTTATCAATCGTCGAATATTGCAGATGATTTGATGGCGGCTGAACATGCTATTTCTGACGACGAGTTCATCCTTCACGTGTTGGAAGGAGTAGGTCCTGAGTTTGATATGGTGGTCGTGAGTCTCACCTCCAAAATCGATAAATTTTCTATTCCAGAGGTTCATTTCGTACTGCAAACACACGAGCTTCAAATCCAGAATAATAATTATGTGATGCAACGTACACCATCATTAGTGAATATTGCAACTCAGTCACATGGAGGAAACAATCGCAGTCGTGGGGGTAGATCGTGTGGTAGACGTGGTGGTCGGTTTGGTAAATCGCGAACCTATTGTAAGTTTTGTGGAAAAGCTAACCATGTTGCATATAAATGTATTTGCAGGTTTGATATTTCGTTTGTAGGACATGAATCTATGGTTGATAATTCTACACATGCTTTAACTGCTTCTTCACGGTTTAATGAGGATGGTTCAACTGAGTGGTATGTGGATAGTGGTGCTACCTCGCACATTGCTTCTAATGTGGGTAAATTGCAGGACAATGATGAGTATCATGGACAAGATTCTGTAACCGTGGGTAATAGCACTTCCCTTTCCATATCGCACATAGGTAAAACTTATGTTCCCAGCCTTCATTCACAACACTCTATTCTTTTAGATTGTATCTTGTATGTTCCCCAAATTACCAAGAACTTGATTAGCATGTCACAGTTCACAAAAGACAATAATGTCTTGTTTGAGTTTCATCACTCTCATTGTTTGGTGAATGACAAAATGACAAACAAGATCCTTCTCCAAGGCAATCTTAAGGGTGGCTTGTATCAGCTGGAGTTTCCACATTCCCTACCAGAAAATACTTCTTGTCTCCTCTCTATACGCATGTCAGCTAACAATGCCATGTTGTGGCATCATAGGCTTGGTCATTCTTGTTCTGAAACACTCAAGTCAGTTCTTCTATTTGAACATGTCAATGTAAAAGCTAGTGATCTACTCTTTTGTAATGCTTGATGTCTAGGAAAATTACATCAAATGTCTTTTCCTATTCGCCTTATTCGAACATGTAAACTCTTTCAGCTTGTTCATACAGATGTATGGGGGCCTGCAGCAACCCCTTCTCTTGCTGGTTACAAGTACTATATACATTTAATTGATGACTTTACTACATACACTTGGATCTTTCATTTACATCTTAAATTTGAAGTTGCAGATGTTTATGTTAAATTCTTTACTTTCATAAAAACTCAGTTTCAGTGTGATATCAAGTCTATCCAATCTGATTGTGGCTCTGAATACACAACTCTTTCCCATTTCTTTCAAAATCATGGGGTAGTAGTTAGGAAGTTCTGTCCATACACTCACCCTCAGAAAGGGACTGCTGAGAGAAAACACAGACACATTGCTGATATGGATTTGTCATTACTTGTCAAGGCCAAATTACCCTTAGTTTTTTGGTGGGATGCTTTTGAGACAACAGTCTCTATAATCAATAGGCTTCCAACACCTACTCTTCAGTCTAATTCTCCATACTTTTAGTTGTTCAAACAACTCCCAGACTACAAGTACTTGAGGTCTTTTGGTTGTTCATATCTTCCATATCTCAGACCTTATAACAATTCTAAACTCCAATTTCGAAGCTCTCAATGTATATTCCTAGGCTATAGCACTACACATAATGGGTATAAGTGCTTTAGTCCCACGGGAAGAATGTACATTTCTAGAACTGTACATTTTAATGAATTAGAGTTTCCATATCCTTCCTTATTTCCTAATGATCAGCTCTCCTCTCCTCATCTCACCTGCCTGTCTCACATACTACAGATATCCCTGCAAGTTCTTCTTAGACAGTCTAACCTTCTTATGATATTCCACACACTCTTGTAGAAAGTCCAGGTCAGTCAGTGTCTCCTCCCTCTCCTCAGTCAAATGCTCCATCTCTAGACTCATCTCAGTTTGTTGAACCCCTTCATTTTGCTGAACACACCTCCACTGAACCACCTTCATCATCTGCTCTTCCTCACAATCAGCAAATGAACCCCCCGTGCCATCCCATGGTTACTAGATCTAAACATGGTATTTTCAAGCCTAAGGTGTTTGTTGTGACTTCTCCACTTGATGATGCAGAGCCATCTAGTGTTGATCAAGCCTTGGGTCATCCACAGTGGAAAGCGACGATGCAGGCTGCATATGATGCGCTTATTAAGAATGCGACTTGGTGCTTGGTACCATCATCTGAGTTTATCACTCCTACATCTAACAAGTGGGTGTTCAAGGTCAAACGCAAGGCAGATTGCTCAATCGACCGGTATATAGACAAGCTTGTGGCTCGAGGTTTTGAACAAAAAGCTGGGGTGGATTTCTTAGAAACGTTCAGCCCTGTGATCAGGCCAACCAATATAATGCATTTCTGAATGGGCATCTGAAGGAAACAATCTATATGGTTCAGCCACGGGGGTTCGAATACCTTAACTATCCATCTCATGTTTGTAAGCTTGTTAGGCCACTTTATGGATTGCGCTAGGCTCCTCGGGCTTGGTTTGAAAGAGTGAAGCAATATCTCATTTCGTGGGGGCTACACAGATCCACATTTGATCATTCTCTCTTTGTTGATACTTCATATTCTCATCCATTGTTGGTACTAATCTATGTGGAAGATTTTCTTATCACAGGAGGCGATGGCACTCAAGTTGCTCGATTAATTCACTACTTGGATCAAGAGTTCTCCCTCAAGTCATTGGGCTCTGTTAGTTTCTTTCTTGGCATTGAGGTGTGCCACAGTGAGGCAGGTCTTCAGCTGCATCAATCCAAGTACATCCAAGATCTCCTACACCGTACCAACATGTCCCAGTGCAACCTTTGTGCCTCTCCTATGAGCACCACAGTTCGGTTGAGTACATGTGATAGTCCACCATTTGCACAACCATTTTTGTATAAGAGTGTTGTGGGTGCGCTATAGTACCTTACCCTCACTAGACCAGACATCAATTGTGCAGTGAACAAGCCCCTCTTTCCAAAATCCATGAATTTATTAAATTATATGTTAAGTTGTTATAGGGGGATCTCCTAACTATGCCAGGAAAAGGACCTTATATATTCTTATATATATAATGATAGAAAGTTTGACTATTTATCCAATTTATCTCATTCTTCTTTATAGTAATAGTACATTACTTCAGCAAACTTCGCTTCATTTAGTTCAGTTTGAGTTTAGATTTATTCTGTAAAATCAAATTTTCAAAAAAAAAAAGAATGAAATGAATTCTAAATAAGAATTAAGGAGTCTTTATGTCGCATTACCGAGGACCTCGTTTCAAAAAAATACGCCTCCTGGGGGCTTTTCCAGGACTAACTAATAAAAGGCCTAAAGCTGGGAGTGATCTTAGAAACCAATCGCGTTCTGGGAAAAAATCTCAATATCGTATTCGCCTAGAAGAAAAATAAAAATTGCGTTTTCATTATGGTCTTACAGAACGACAATTACTTAAATACGTTCATATCGCCGAAAAAGCCAAGGGGTTAACAGGTCAAGTTTTACTACAATTACTTGAAATGCGTTTGGATAACATCCTTTTTCGATTGGGTATGGCTTCGACTATTCCTGCAGCCCCCCAATTAGTTAACCATAGACATATTTTAGTGAATGGGCGTATAGTAGATATACCAAGTTATCGCTGCAAACCCTAAGATATTATTATGGCGAATGATGAGCAAAAATCCAGAACTCTGATTCAAAATTCTCTCAATTTTTCCCCTCAGGCGGAAGGGCCAAACCATTTGACTCTTCACCCAGTCCAATATAAAGGACTGGCCAATCAAATAATAGATAGTAAATGGGTCAGTTTGAAAATAAATGAATTGCTAGTCGTAGAGTATTATTCTCGTCAAACTTAATTAAACCTAAACTCAAATAAAATAGCAGAGGTTCGGGCAATTTTCTTCCCTTTTATCAAATTAACCTAAGGTTAAGTAAGAAAAATACGGGTTTGATTGCGATTTTATCTCATTTATGTATCATAGCCCGAGGGGCTATTTTCATATTGTTTCTGGTATTCTTCCTAGTCGCGGAATTAGGAATAGAAAATCTATATCAATGAAAGGTTTAACTGGTGGAATAAAGGTCTCCATTGCTATTTGATCCGGTATTTTTAATAAAATGGATCTATTTATTAAGTGAAAGTGCGGAAAGAGAGGGATTCGAACCCTCGGTAAACAAAAGCCTACATAGCAGTTCCAATGCTACGCCTTGAACCGCTCGGCCATCTCTCCTACATAATGATTATGAATCAAAAACCAAGTGAATAGTGAGTTCTTCATATTTCATTCTAGATTATTGGATAGGTATGACCAATCCATTTTAACTATATATTTGAACTATATATTACAAAATATTATAAATAAAAATATAAAATTTTTCATCAAAGTAAAGAAAGATCTTTCGAGGCCCCAAGACAATTATTTCTTTATTTGTAATTTTGAAAATGAAAAGGGGATTTGCAAAAACGACTCCTACTATAAATTTGATTAAATCAATGAATTAGAACGAATCAACTGATTAATAGGTCTATTTTTTTTAGACTAGGGTTAATGGATACCTTTCTATCATAATTCTATATAGACTACGATTCCATACCTTACAAATTCTCAAATTTCTTTCCAGATTTAGAATTCTCAACAACAAACCCCTCCCTTCACCCCTCTATTCTAGATTGATAAAATATTTTGTATAGTGGATTGTATACCTGCTATGTACATAACATAAAAAGGAGGTGATTATTCTATTTTCATCATAGAATGATTTTTTCTTCTTTGTATCATAATTCAATACAAATTTCTCGAGTTATTTGAATCGGTAACTTCAACGAAATCGGAATAGTTCGCTTCGTTGGTATACTACTACATTAGGATGAAATCGAAATTAGGATGAAATCGAACCGGGTTGGACTATTTCTTATTGATTCCTATAAAAAAGGAACAATTGGAATAAAAAGCCCATAATCTTTTTTTTTTTTCAAATCAATCTATTTTTATGTTATTTCGTACTGTACAATTCTTTTCTTTGTGGGATCATTTTCCCCCGAGAGGGAATGAGAAGAATTATAAAATGGATTGCTAGCTATGCCTAGATCGCGGATAAATGGAAATTTTATTGATAAGACTTTTTCAATTGTAGCCAATATCTTATTGCAAATAATTCCGACAACTTCAGGAGAAAAGGAGGCATTTACCTATTATAGAGATGGTGTGATTTGATTCTTTTTTTTTTTTTTTTTATTTCTCTCGGTCTTACGAGAAAGACACGTGATTCGGGAAAATTTTTGAAATAAATCTACGCTTGTTGAAGGTGAAGTTTGGAAATAGAACAATTCCTTCTGTCGTGTATCCTCGATTAATGCAACCTCAGATGCTATGTTTCAATTTTAGATTCTAGTATTGAGCGAAAGGTTATACCTAGAGGTTCTGTATTATGGGGCAATCCTACTCCACTACACTAGTACCAACGGACAGCATAAGGGAAGAAGCACTACACCTAGGAATCAACAACACGAAAACCTTGTTAGAAATGACCCCTTTCCTTATTGGGCTCGGGACTAAAAGAATGGTTGGGACAACAAACATCCATCTCGTTCGTACTTTGGATACCAATATAACCATCGAATGTTGTTTGAAGTGACTAATTCCTGGAAATAAGGAGGCGTTGAAAACTGATGCGGAAAAAGTTCAATCACAATTAACCCTCACCACACAAGAATAAAATATCAATCCAAGTTCTTCTCGATTCGCCTACTAGAATACCGAGCTACTCAAGTGAAGTCTTATAGCTAAGCATGATTCAATCGTTGAGTAATTTCTAACCATCTAAACATGCAATTCAAATATATGCTAACAATATAGGAATAACACGAATTTAAACAACAAAATTTAATCGAACAATCTTCTCAATATGGTAAACCAAGACAATCACAATACTCAAGCTAGGAAGATAGGATGTTGAATTGAGTAGAGATACAATCAAATTTGGCTAATCATTGTTGCAAACATTATTTAATTCCTAGGAGATTGAGCAATCGACCCTACACTCGATAGCCCCTTGTCACGGCGAGCTACCGGTTGATGATCTAGAACTAGCAAACAGTCACGTTATTTAGCCCTAAACCACTCCAAATGGTTCGTCAATTATTGCCCTACGACCTAGCACCGCACATGGATTGGAACTAAAATCGTATGAATTAGCACTAATCACGACGATTCCGCCCGCGTGTTGGCTGCAGCGTTCACGTCAACTACCTCCTAAGTTGGCTATTACCTACACCTAAGAG
>JAPKLW010001594.1:149086-166711 GCA_026898455.1 Plectranthus barbatus
TCCAAAACGGTTTAGAACTTCATACCTTTCAATTGTGCAAATACAATTTGGAATACAATGAACTTCATTACAATTTGAAAGTAGAAATAAGATTCTTCCCCAATTTGGATTGGTTGACTTGATCCACCTCCTTTAATATTCAATCTTGTACAAGTATTGATGAATTTAGCTCCTAGATGCTCTAGGACTAAGATGAATTTGAAATGGAAAAATAGAATCTAGGGAGAAATCTACTATCGTCTGTGAAAAGTGACAAAAAGCTCCTCAAATAACCGCTCATTCCCCTTTTATATGCAAGCAATCAGGCCCTCGGATCGCCCGGTCGAAGTTTGGCTCGCCCGGGCCACCAAAAACTGCCAGAAAACCGACTTGGCTCGGCCGATCGACACATGGCTCGACCGAGCCAAGTCCCAGCCCGACCACGCTCGACCGATCCTGCACAGGCTCGACCGGTCGAGCTCTCTGAACCAAAACTGCAACCTCGCTCGGCCGGTCCTGCCTTGGCTCGGCCGGTCGAGCTCTCTGAAGCTCCGCTCGGCCGATCCTGCCCACGCTCGGCCGGTCGAGCTCTCCAAACACCAAAACCTTGCGATTTTCCTCCAAAACTCCACCAAATATGCTTGTTTATGCCAAAAACCTATCCTACACAAGTCAAACACACAAAACACGAAAACACAAACAAAAAACAACAAAAACATATGATACGGGAGTAAAATAGCCACAAACAAGCATGTACACACATCAAAATATAGGTCATTTTACGCACGTATCAAAAACAAAGAAATTGCTCGAGTTCTCATTTCTATCTAGTTATCTAGTCTCAACACCCTTGATATTAAGAAAAGATCTCTTGCAGGAAGGTTGGCTAGAGATTTATTGTAAAAACACTAGCCCTGCTCAGTCCATAATGAGAATATTTTCATTTTTTTGATTTCATGTATATTCTCCTTATGCACATAAGAGAGGAGCCGTATGAGGTGAAAGTCTCACGTACGGTTTTGGAACGGAGATTCTACAAGCCCCCATAGATGCACACTGGGAATCATGTAAACGAGTGTTGAGATTCCTCAAGGGTACTTGTAGTCATGGGTTGTTTTTTAAACCTATAAGTTTTTTTTCTCTGATAGGGTTCCGTGATGCCAATTGGGCAAGTGACATGGTGGATAGACAGTCTACTGGTGGATTTTGCATATTCATTGGTGAGAATATGCTTGCTTGGTCATCTAAGAAGCATGTTGTGGTAGCAAGAAGTAGCGCCGAATCTGAATATCGGGCTCTCGTAGACACGGTTGCTGAAATGATTTGGCTACAATCAGTGTCCAAGGAGCTCAATGTCCCACTCATATCTCCTGCTCGCCTATGGTGTGACAATCTTGTCATTGGCCTCAAATCTGGTTTTACATGCTCAAACCAAGCACATAGAAGCAGATGTACATTTCGTTCGAGAGAAGATGGCCAGCAATGCAGTAGAGGTTGGTTATGTGCCTTCCGCTGATCAGCTCGCATATATGTTTACAAAGCCGCTCTTTATGGCTCGGTTCCAGCTTCTGTCGTCGAAGATCAACATTCAGAACCTCCCTTGTTAGGGTTCTTCAGGGGTGTATTAGGGTTTGCATGCATGGAAGTTAGTTTATGTAGTTGTAGATGAAGCTAGAAGATCTTGGATTCTTCTAGATGATTAAGCTTCTAGATGTTAGTTAGTTAGAAGCAGTTATGTGATGCAAAGTTGTTGTAACTGTATATATAAGGAGAGTTGTAGCACGTGTTCTTTCATTCTTTAGTTTATGAAATGAGAAAATATCATTTATCTCTTCAAAACTTCTAAACCCTAAATTCAGTTTTACAGTATGGTGTTTGTTGGACCTAAGAAATAACTTTGTATTTCTTATTTGATTTATTCATTTACATGTCCAAAATTCAATCTGCCGAGCCATAATTACTCGATTAAAGGTGATCCCAGAAGTCAAGAGGTTCAATTGGACTCATACAAACGGTTCGACCGCATTATTATCCGAACCATTATTTCTCAGTCCCGGAATCAAGGAATTGAATGAGGAAAGCAATTAATGACGCAATGATCACGGAAGCTACATTAAAAGAAGTGATCCCATAAGATCTTATTCAATCAGATTAATGAAGGACTCATTTGAAGGAGTTTCCATAAATATTCATGCTGCTTATAAATAGGGAGAAAAAGTATTGTAAAAAAGGGATTAGGACAAAAGATCACAAAAACTAGTTTATGGAAAATAAAATATAAATTCTTGAGTACTCTTCTCTTTAAATACTTTTGACCCACATCTGTATCTTTTTAAGTTTGTAAACCTTGTTGTTATTTTTAACCCTTAAATTGCCTCATAGTAAGGTTGATTAATAAATAAATATTCTATTCATCGTGCACAAAGGTTGATTATACATTCAATTGAAATATCGATAATGAATTTTGAGTTATGAAGGCAATTATTAATATGATCGTATTTTAACAATAAGTTTTGAGTTGTAAAGGCAACTATATTGTATTTTGTATAGCAACTGGAGCAAAAACTTAATTATTATCAATTTCATATTGTTGTTTATACTCTTTAGCTACCAGATGATCTTGTAATTGACAACTTCTCAATTTTCCTTCAACATTGTCTTATATACCCACTTCCCTATTAAAATATCTCATAATGAAATTATATTTGTGTTATAAAAATATAGTAAATATAAATGTATTATTTTAAATAAATCAACAAAGATGTAATATTTTAAATAAATTTGATAAATATAATTTTTATCTCTAAAGTGGAATAATTAATGGATACATAATGATAACAATTTAACTTATATAAACATTTATCATGTTTGAGAAAAGTCTCGAATGATATAGATTATATCACTAAATAAACCTGAATTCTAAAAAGTCCCAAAAGATGAAACTTTTTGGAGTTTTTTACTCAAAAGCAATAAGTTTTGTGATACCATGGTGTACTATCAAAAGGACGACATTTGTGGACTCTCCATTAATTTTGAGGATTATGATTTTCTTTTTTCCATGATATAAATTGTGTGATGGATTTATATACTGAAAGTATTATGATATATATATTATGTATAAGGTTGATTGGTTAATATACTGGGAATCATGAATGATATATGATTATCTCCTATCTCAATTAACAAATATGTGACGCAAACACTCTTATCCTCTTATCTCGTTGATAGGGAGATCATACAGTATGTAGTAGATCGCAGTAGATCGTATGGATCGACTGACCTAGCGAGATATGAATGGTTCTCACAATTGAGACAATCCCAGGATAGACTGTCGGTGTAAGCTGCAACATACGCGGTAATAAGCATCATATCTTGGATTGCTTGGTATGCTGGTGCGGGGGCACGCATTGATAAGGACCTAAGGTAAGATCGATTCCTTTACCTGACATTAAAGGAATCTGGATCTTGATGGCTTGATGAGATCCTAAACTTGAATGAAGGTAGAGAAGTACACACAAATTGTGTGTTACTTTGAGATGCAGTGAAAGGCTCTAGTTGAGCTTGTATATCTGTATCTTGGGTTATAGTAATTTGTGTATGATTGTCTCGTACTGGAACTAGGTAACCACATCCAGTATATGATGGTGACATTCCCTGAGCAACTCAAAAGGTTCGTTATGCTAAAGTCCTGTAGGCTGATTAAGTTCAAGCATAAGTGAAAAGGTTTGAGTGGATTGACTAATAAGATGTTAATTAATTAAATGGCTTGTCAGAGCTTAAATTAATTAATGAATGTCTGTAACCTTAAATGTGGGGATATACCGAGCATATGCAACCCATTCCTCACCAAGTGGTAGCAAATAGGTAGGACAGTATTGATTCTCTGGTAACATGAATCAGTATTAATTAATCAATTATATTCTTGATTGAATATGAGAATTAATTAATTTAATAGGCTTTATTTGCTATTTGCACCCTGGTCCTTGGTCTGGCCCATAAAAGCTTAGGCCCATCTAGAGATCAAAATTTCCTATAAATATGTCTCAGTTTCTTAGATCACAACAAGCTAAACACTTACAAAATCATTTGAGGCTCTTGAAGTTTTTTATATGTGTCACTTCCGTGAACACGAGACTTACAAATCCCGAGTTCTTGAGTTCTCTCTTGGTAATCTTTCTCTCCAAGAAAGATTACAAAAGTCAAGTACATCTTGTACTTAACTCTTACGGGCTTACTGTTGTTGTGTTGATTCTGATGAAGTTTTGGGGAAACTCTAAACACCCCATTCGGGCGACAAGGAGACTGTGTGGTGTGCCCACACTCCAAGGAGTTGCGAAGTGAATGACGAGCAAAGGACCAGGCGAGTGAGCTTGTGGACTGCTTCAGCAAGCGATAGATCGCAGGAGCACTTTGTAAATCTAACACTTAGTGAATTTCTAGACTTGCGTCTGAAAAGTGGACATAGGACTTTTTGGTCCGAACCATTATAAACCCTTTCTTCATTTACAACTTTCATACTTGTTGTCAGCTTACTTACTTTTAAAACTCGACACTCAAATGTTGTAGTATACTCTGAAAACTGATACTAAGCATAGTTGACACTAAATACCTGAACTAAAGATTTGACAAACCAAGGTGACATGTCACCATCAGCTTGGATAGGTGCAAATTTTACCGAACCAAATTAATTATATTCTGTTGTGCATACGATTACTTTGATAAATTCGAGACCAACAATATATATAAAGATAAGAAGTTTAATGAAATTACGGAAGTGTCATTTCCCTCCATTACACATCATAATTAGGGATGTCAATTGGGTTGACCCTACTATTCGGTCCGGGTTGAATCGGACTGAATTTTTATCGGGCTAAAAATTCTTGAACCTAATCCTAACCCACCAATTTTCGGGTTGACCCTTTGGGTTGACAAGATTTACGAGTTTATTTTTGTAAATATTTTTTAAAAATATTTTAGCAACCTCTAAAGCAAAATAAAAAAGAAAATGATGAACCAACATAAATAAAAGATATCAAACAACAATATCTTCGCAAAAAAATAGTGATACGTGGATAAAATGTTGTCCAATCATAGTTTAAAAAAAATATCAATCCTTATATACCAACTATTAGTTAAGTAATAGAAGTACATTCTTCAACATATAAAATAATAAAATAGGGATTATAAAATTAAATACAACTTTCACTCGGGTGAACATAACAACGAGAGATTAAAGGTGCTTGAAATGAAGAAGTAAATTTTGGGCCTGAAATTTTTAACCCTAACCCGCATTTTAGCCCACCGATTTCGAGCTTACCCATCGTTTTCGGCCTTTATTGTTATCCCTAATCAAAATAATTACACCAATATTTATTATCATTTTATTCTTTTAATAATATATTTATATTTTACCTCTATATATACGTTATTTAATCACACGATTCATGGACAATATTAATAATTAAAAAACATAAGTCATATTGCAAAATTTAAATTATTTATTAAATCTATTTTTTTTAATGAAATACTACAGTTTAAAACTTATCCTTTTTTATTTAATCTTAAAATAGTGTCATATTAGTCTAAAAAAATTGTAGTTATATATGTTATATAATAATAACTGCAAAATTATTTTTTGTGCCACTTTTTTTCCTTAAAAAACACCAATGTCATTTTTAGGATTTTAAACCATAATATAAATTACAATTTCACCAGTACGTTGCACAAAATTATTATATTTAAGTATTAATATAAAGATATAAGTTTATTTAAAATTATTTATGATGTAGCATGTCATTATAGTTGTGCAAATAAAAAGTGTTGAATAACGAAAATAAAATTTTATATTATCAGTTTCATAAACACTTTTTCTATACCATATTTTGAATAGATGACTCTTCAACATCCTTATAATTACAAATTAAATTAGTAAGACCCTTACAACATATCAATTGTAAAATTGCACATATAATTGGTTATGATTAAAAATTGCAGAAAGAATATTATTGCCCCTCCAATTGGAAGCTTTTATGCCAGAATCAACTCAATCGATAATAAACTTTATTTTCACAAATCGTCCCTACCTAATGCTCTAAGTTTATTTGGCTATTTAAAAAAAAATAGATTGCATTAAACTAAATCCCATTTTATTTAGATGCTATTATTAAAGTTTAAATTCATAATATATCGGACATCAGTTTTTAAAAAAAATTAGGATATTTGTTATGTTAATTGATATGATGCTATGCTATTTTATAGGGATAAATCTAAACGCAGCTATATTTTTGCTAAATATAACCTCTTAAAAAATAAAAATTTAAGTTATAATATACAATTATAATTTTAATCATATAGTCTCTGTTGTGAATTGAAGCGATTGCGACACAAATAACTGACAGAAAATACAAGAACACAAAGAATTATAGTGGTTCGAGCTATGCTCTACGTCCACTCTTCAAGCCTCCTCGGTGATGATATTATTATGGTGAAGAAAATACAAAGTATGTGACAATTACAATTGGTGGGGAGCATGTGTATTTATAGGGAGATATTCCTAATCACATAAGGAATATAAAACCTAGATATGGTAAGATATATCTAAACCTAAATCTATCTAAAATAGATTTATTCCCATCTAAATCTAATACTGATTAGGATAAATCTTGTCCAATAAGGAAACAAGATATACACAATATATTTTTCATATCTATCAAACTCGAACTGCTCCTCGAGTTCCCCGACCTACACAGCTCGACCCACTTTACCGGACTAGTCTCCTCGACCCACTCGAACTACTTCCTCGAGTTATATTGAGACTACTCCAACAATTCTCCACCTTAGGCTCAATATCACCTCGGCTTGGCACCTCCTCTTCAGTTCAACTTCAACAGTTTGATCCGTTCCAGACAGTACTCAAACTTAGTACTTGGAACTGGCTTCGTAATCATATCCGCAGGATTATCGAGAGTATTGATCTTGTGCAGCTCGACCTCTCCGGCTGCCACCACATCTCTTATAAAATGGAACTTCACGTCGATGTGCTTAGTTCACTCATGATGAACATCATTCTTCGCCAACTGCAAAGCACCTTGATTATCACAGGAAACCTTCATTTTTCCTTGATCAATCCCCAGTTCATTCATGAATCCGAGCAACCACAGACCTTCTTTAATCGCTTCAGTCAAGGCAATGTACTCCGCCTCCGTCGAAGATAAGGCAACTACCCTCAGCAAACTTGCTCTCCAACTAATCGTCGTTCCGTACGATGTGAACATAAAACCCGTCAATGACTTCCTCGTATCCATACATCCTGCATAATCCGAGTCCACAAACCCTTCGACTGGGAGCCTCAAGCTCGAACCATCATCCTCGAAGACTAGACCCTTTCCAATTGTCCCTCGAACATACTTGAGGACCCACTTCAGAGCTGCCCAATGCTCTTTCCTAGGTTCGGCCATGAACCTACTAACCATGCTGAGAGCATAAGCAAGGTCCGATCTCGTACAGACCAAGCATACATCAACGAACCGACAAAGCTCGCATAAGGAACACCTCTCACAAACTCCCTTTCCTCCTCGTCGAGTTTCCCAGCAGCACTCAACTTGAAATGAGCTGCTAACGGAGTGAGCACATGCTTTACATCCTTCATTCCATGCTTCTCAAGAACTTTCATCAAGTATCCCTCTTGAGATAATGTGAGTCTTCTTCGAGCTCTGTCTCGAACTATTTCCATACCCAGGATCCTTCGAGCACAACTGAGATCTTTCATCTCGAACTCCTGACTCAGAACTTCCTTCAGTTCGGCTATCCCTTGCTTATCTAGACTCGTTATCAGCATATTATCTACATACAGCAGTAGATAAATTCGAGTCTCCATATTTTCACCTCCAAAATACACACATGGGTCATGTTTGCATCGAACAAAGTCCTGCTGAACCATAAACTTATCGAACCGCCTATTCCCCTGCCTTGGAGACTGCTTCAATCCATACAATGACTTCTTGAGAAGACACACCTTCTCCCCGCTACCAGCTTCCTCGAAGCCCTCGGGCTGCATCATAAGGATCCTTTCCTCCAGCTCTCCGTACAAAAATGTGGTCTTCACATCCAGTTGCTCCAACTCCATGTCGTACCGAGCAACTAACGACAATATCAGCCTTATAGACCTTTGTTTCACCACCGGCGCAAACACCTCTCCATAATCCACACCTTCCCGTTGCGTGAAGCCTCGAGCAACTAGTCTAGCCTTGAATCTAACCCCAGAAACCTCTTGTTTCTTCTTGAATATCCACTTACAGCTAACTATCGATTGCTTCTCCCCCGGCTTATCCACCAACTCCCAGGTGTTATTCTTCTTCAAGGAGTCCATCTCCTCCTTCATGGCATCGAGCCATTTGAGCCTCTCCTTACAAGTTATGGCCTCGGTATAGCTCTTCGGCTCAGTATCATCCAGCTCTACCTCTTCCGCCATAACAAAGGCATATGCTACGACATCAGCATATTCGAATCGAGTGGGAGGTCTTATATGCCTTCGTTCCTTATCTCTCGTGAGATTATAATCTTGAAGCGCACCTGACCCTCGAACCACCTCGATCTTGCCATCTACCTGAGGTGCTCTCTTCGACCCACTGGTCGGCTCCACCTCAATCTTAGCACCTGATCTATCTCCTTCGACCTTGTCAGATTGTTCCTCCGGAGCACCACCTTGTTTCTCAAGGATATTTTCCCGTTCCTCGGCCCCTTTATCCAGTTCTCCTACCAGCTCCTCCTTGAACGTCACATCCCTGCTAATGATGCACTTTCTTACATCGGCTCGAGACACCATAACTTGTACCCTTTCACACCTTCGGGGTACCCAATGAATATGCATTTCAATGCCCTCCTCCCAAGCTTATCTCCTTTGATGTTCGCATAAGCCACGCAACCAAAAGCTCTAAGGTTGCTAAAATCCGGAGGATGACCAGACCATATTTCTTCCGATGTCTTGAAACCTAGTGCAGTCGAGGGGCACCGGTTGATCAAATAAGCTGCAGTAGTCACTGCTTCTGCCCAGAACGACTTGGGTAATTTTGCACTGAATAACATGCACCTCGTTCTTTCCAGTAACGTCCGATTGTACCTCTCCGCCGATCCGTTCTGTTGAGGTGTTCCAGCCACTGTCTTGTGCCTTGCAATACCGTGCTTCGAACAATACCTCTCGAACTCCTTCGAGCAATACTCAAGGTCGTTGTCAATTCGCAGCCTCTTTACCTTCCTTCCAGTCTGATTTTCGATCAGCACTTTCCAATTCTTGAAGGTCTTCAAAACATCACTCTTATTCTTCAAGATGTAGACCCACACCTTCCTTGAGTGATCATCAATGAGGCTCATGAATTACCTCGCTCCTCCATTCAAACTGACCCTTGAAGGTCCCCATAGATCTGAGTGGATGTAATCCAGAGTTCCGCGAGCTCTCTCTCGACCTACTCCGAACTTTACCTAGTGAGATTTTCCATAGATGCGATTCTCACAGAAATCCAGCTCTCTGATGTTATCCCCGAGCAACAGATTTTGCTTCGATAACTCCTGCAGCCCCCTCTCACTAATGTGACCGAGTTGCCTGTGCCACAGTACTAACTTGTCAACCGTCACTATCGAAGCCTCCCCGATCACCGTGCTCCCCATCAGAGTGTATATTCTATTCCTTCGAGCTCCTTTCATCAAGACCAGGGATTCTTTGCACACCTCCAAAGTCCCAGCTTCCATCTTGATCGTGTAACCCAGTTCGTTGAGCATCCCCAAAGAGATCAAGTTTCTCTTAAGCTCTGGAACGTACCTTACACCTCGAAGTACCCTTTCTGTATTATAGTGCATCTTAATCCTCACCGAACCCATTCCAACCACCTTGCATGGTTTATTGTTACCCAGAAGAACACTCAAGTTCTCCTGCTCCTTGAACCCTTCGAACCATGACTTATTAGGTGTCATGTGGAATGTACAACCTGAATCCAATATCCATTCCCTCTCCGAGCGCTCATTCGAAATTATTAATGCCTCTCCAGAGTCATATTCCTGCTCAGCAACAGCTACATCCGCTTGCTGCTTCTGCTCCTGCTTTGTCTGCCTCTCCGGACAATCTCTTTTAATATGTCCCTTCTTTTAGCAGAGAAAGCACTTGACTGGCTGTGATCCTAGCTTTGGCCTCGACCTTGACCTCGAACTTCCCCTGTTGGAGTTCCTCATCTCCGGTCTTCCTCTAGCCGCCCTAGCCACCAAGCCTTCTCCATAAGAGTTCTCTCGCTCCTCGTTCTTCTCATTTAACTCCTTCGAACTTAGAGCTGACTGAACCTCATCCATGGTCAATGACTCTCTTCCATACATTAAGGCTTCCTTGAAGTTCGAATAACTCTTTGGCAACGCACTCAACAACATCAATGCCTGATCCTCATCTCCTATCGCCACATCGATATTTGCCAGATCGAGGATCAACTTATTAAACTCGTCGAGCTGCTCGTTGATCGGTCTTCCCTCTTGCATCTTAAACGAATACAACGATTGTTTAAGATAGAGCCGATTCGCCAGGGATTTCTTCATATATAAGGATTCCAGTTTGGTCCATACTTCCGCTGCCGTTTTCTCCTTCGACACCTTCCTCAACACCGTGTCTCCGAGACTCCGAATCAGCGCACTATGCGCCTTCGCTAGTGTATCTTTCTTCTGTTGTTCCGTCATCGTGTCAGGTAACCCAGCCTCTCCGTTCAAGCCACCATCCAAGCCTTGTTGCACAAACAATGCTTGCATCTTCAACTTCCATAAACCGAAATCATTCGATCCCGTGAAGCGCTCCACCTCGAACTTTACTGAACCCATTGCAATCCTTCTCTATCCACGTTCACCGCACCAATTTGTTGTGAATTGAAGCGATTGCGACACAAATAACTAACAGAAAATACAAGAACACAAAGAATTATAGTGGTTCGAGCTATGCTCTACGTCCACTCTTCAAGCCTCCTCGGTGATGATATTTTTATGGTGAAGAAAATACAAAGTATGTGATAATTACAATTGGTGGGGAGCATGGGTATTTATAGGGAGATATTCCTAATCACATAAGGAATATAAAACCTAGATATGGTAAGATATATCTAAACCTAAATCTATCTAAAATAGATTTATTCTCATCCAAATCTAATACTGATTAGGATAAATCTTGTCCAACAAGGAAACAAGATATACAAAATATATTTTCCATATCTATCAAACTCGAACTGCTCCTCGAGTTCCCCAATCTACACAGCTCGACCCACTCGAACTACTTTCTCGAGTTATATTGAGACTACTCCAATAGTCTCTAATTTAAAATTTAATTAAAATTAAAACTCAAATACGTAGCCGCATTTTCATTTAAACCAAACCCCCAATTTGCAAGTTTGAATGGCAAAAAAGTTCAAATTCTGCAAGAGAAGAAGAAATCAGAGAGTTTCCAAAAGAAGATTGAAAAAGTTTTGCAAATCAAATGCTGGAAGAAGAAAATCACAAGGTGGATCCTTGGAGGAATCCTCCTCATCACCCTCTTTATCAAACTCAAAATCACGAAAATCAAAAGTTATGTATCAACAGCAAGAGCAATAGCAGCAACACCCATGTATCATTCCAGCAGCTTTTCCTCCAAAGCTAGATACTTTGCCGAAGAAGATTAGATTTCTAATTAACACCACAATTTGTCGCCGCCCAAGAAACGGTCATACCCCCTTCATCAATGGAGCCTTCCTCTGAGTCTGAACATGCCAACATTGCGGGAGAAAGTGGGGGAGAGCAGCACTCAGCAGAAGAGATTAGGCACGAGGACAATCGTCGGAGAGGTTGTGGAGGTCCAAGGCAGCCATATTGTCCGTTCAACATAGAAGTTACTTTAATTGGGGTTATGATTTAAATGGAGATGGAGATGGGCTACGTATTTAATTTTGTTATTTTTTAATTAAATTCTAAATTAGTGATTACAGGGTCAAAATTGTAATTATATATTGTAATTTAAATTTTATTTTTTCAAGTGGCTATATTTAGTAAAAATGAGGCTGCATTTAAAATCACCCATTTTATAGTTCATATTATTTCTTAAAACTTTTTCATTTTGATGATGATATAAGCGTTTACAAAAAATGAACCAACTTAATTTGATTATAATTGATTAATTTGATATTTTCATGAATACAAAAGCAAATATTTTTCTAGTAACCGTTCACAAATATACACTGATAGGGGTGTAATCGAACTGAATAGTGTCATATTTAAGTTTGACTCGTTTAATTTCGAGTCGAGCTTCAAGCTTTTTTATCGAATATCTTAAAGTTCACGAACTTTATCGAGCCTTAGTCGAGCCTAAACGAACTTTCTAAATTTATAATATATCTATAATATTCATTACTATTTAGAAGGAAAAAATTATTTATTTCGAAATTAATATTATATCCATGCTCAAATTAATTTTTTTTTATTGTTAGAAAAATATATCATTCTTGTTATTCTTAAATTATTAAAATATTACTTTTATATAATTAATTATTTATATTTCTTACTAATTTTAGCTAACGAGCTTGCTCACGAGTCGAATATTATGACTCTCAAATTTGATTCATTTAATAAACGAGCTCTAACAAATTTTTATCGAGTCGAAATTCAAGTAACTTACAAACATATTGGTTCATTCACACCCCTATATGCATACATAAATTCATATTTTTTTGCTTGAAATAATTCACTGATATGGATGAAAAACAACCATTAGTAGGATGTTGAAAAAAATTACACAAAACAATACAATTTATGTGGGCAATGCGTAAGGCTGTTTTATGCATGAAAATGAGAATTGAGCGGGATAAAACTTTTTTTGTTGTGATTAGGCGGGAAAGAAGACTACTTTTATTTAGTATAGTACATAAATATAAAATAAATATAGATTAGTTGAAACTTAGTCATAATTTTGTAAAGATGAGTTTTTTTTTTTTGAAATAATATTTACTTTGTTAGATTGAATTTTAGAATATATAATATCATACTTATATTCAGTGGCGTATCCAGAAACTTAAAATTGGGGATACATTATGTAAAGACATATATAAATAATATGTAAAAATATTTTAAATAATAGTAAGATATATAAATTTTTAAAAGAAAAAAATTATTTTGGGGTACAAGTGTACCCCCAAAAACCCCCCTACATCCGCCACTGCTTATATTTATGAATATAATAGACTTGCATTTAGAAGCAAAGATTAAAATTTTACTGTCAACTTTAACATACAAACTAACTTCTTTTATTTTATTTTTATTTTAGAAAAATTTTAATACATAAATTGAGAATGAAATTCATGAGTAATAAATATTATTTATTTTTTTTATTTTTATAGAAGTTAGAGTTTTTATATGGATGGAATTCTTATTTTTTTTCTATTAATTAAGTTGGAGTTTTTATGTATATAGAAGTTTTATTTTGTAAAATTTATGTTAACTCTATTCATTTAAATTTATATATGTATAAAAAATAGAATTTTTATGTAGTAATGTTATAATATAAATTTAAGAGGGAATAATTCTTAATAGCAAAAGTTATAAAACACATTCACCTAATAGCAAGCCTTATGAAAAACTCCACAAAATAGCAAAAGTGTACTTTCTCTGTCAACAATGTCTCAATCATCCAATCATTTTTATCGTTTTGTGCAAAAATTACAACTGTTTGTTTATTTTATTATTATCCATTTAGGGTTTCACTAAAATATTAATAAAAATAGTGCGTCGGACTTCGCCTTTGAAAATGGGATGGAACTCGGTTCGAATTGGGCTGGAATTAATTAAATTCGGATGGAAGTCGGCCATTATAGCTGGAATATGAAATATGGAACTCGGTATGGAATTCGTCTGGAAATTCATATGGAATTCGTATGTAATTCGTATGGAATTCAGATTAAATCAGATGGAACTCGCTTAAATGAGATGGAATTCAACAAAAATCGGTTGGAAGTCCATTTTAAATACATTTTCGTGTGTGATCTTATTTAAAATTGAAAAGCTAAGCACATAAAATATAAATTATGGGAATCACAAGCAATTTGAACGGAATTTCATGTCCTCAAATTTAAGACAAGTAAATCGAACATATTACAATACATGAGGCAATATAATTCCTAAAAACCAAACAAATTAATTAGGCGGAACTCTTTCTGGACAGCCACGTTTCGTGTGACTTGTAGATCCACATATACTGCATTTCTTTGGAGCTCGTCGTCTAGAAGTTGATGTTTGTCCTGCCTCTGCTCCTGAAGGACGACGACTATTTCTGGGTCGACCGGCTTGCCGATTCACAATCGGCGGCAAAACAACACAAGCTTGTGCTTCTGGTGATACAATCCACTCATCTTTGGGAGGCAGTGGGTGTATGACCCCTCCATATATTTCTTGCCAATTCGATGTCTTGTAGTATGACCAAACGTAGTCATATACACTCGTACCCTTGAAGCTGTGTCAACAACAAAGATTAAGTAGTGAACATTATAATTAAAGAATGATGTATTTATATATTTACTAACCGAATTGCGGCAATAGCATGCGAGCATGGAATAAGATCCAGCTGAAATTCACGACAGTCGCACAAGTTGTCTTGGAGATCAACCTTCCACGTTGTATCTTTAAGGCTGACTTTAAATTGATCATCACTAATAGCCACAACAGAGTATTTGTGTGAGAGCTCCACCATTGGAGTCATTTTGGCCACGCATTCCTCAGTCAACTCTTCGGTTCTTGCAAACGCCTTAGCACGCCTTTCGTCAAACCATTTTTCTACAATGTGCCTATATAGCTCGACAACGGAACAGATCGGCAGACGTCTAGCATCTAACAGTCGGGAGTTGAATACTTCGGCTG
Source organism: Plectranthus barbatus (assembly GCA_026898455.1). Taxonomy (NCBI): domain Eukaryota; kingdom Viridiplantae; phylum Streptophyta; class Magnoliopsida; order Lamiales; family Lamiaceae; genus Plectranthus; species Plectranthus barbatus. The sequence goes on from JAPKLW010001594.1 coordinate 163,964, forward strand.
CATTAGATGTCATGAAGCTATATCGGCGAACTGGGCATTTTGACCTTGCCCACTTTGCCGGTCCGAGCATCATGAGTTTGTCGTAAGCTGCCGGGCAATATTGTGCAATCTGGTCAATTGCCTTCTGATAGATTATAGGACGGTAAGCATAGGCTGCCTTATGGTATAATCTCACAATTGGAGCAATGAAGGTTGTCAACTTGCTCTGGATATGGTAACAACACAAAGCGTGTGTTGCCTCTGGATAAACCGTACTTACTGCATTTGCTATGCTGATGTGTTGATCTGAAACAATCAGCAAATGCTCATCAGAATTTAAAGCCATCCGGATCCGGGACATAAACCAAGTCCAGCTCTCATCATTCTCGATCGGTGCAAATCCAATTGCCAGAGGAAATATCTGCTCGTTGCCGTCTTTGGTTACAGCAACCAATAGCACACCTTTATTTCTGCCCTTGAGGTGTGTGGCATCAACGACAATCACTTGCCGTAATAAAGTTGAGAATGCTGCACGCGACACACCCAAACAAACAAAAAACTGTCGTAGTCGTCCATCTTCGCCGATATTAAGATCGGTAATGGTGCCGGGATTGTGCTGTTCGAGAACATAAAAATATTTCGGCAGCAAGTTGAAAGAATCCTCTAAGCCACCATATATCATAGCTATGGCTCCATTTCGAGCTCGTAGTGCATTGCTGTAGCTCACCTTAATTCCGAAATTATGTTGCAGCTCTGCCATTATATCTCGCGGTTTCATGATCGATCCTTGTCGGCGTATTCTCCGTGCAAAATATGCAGAGATAGCCTTCGAGCGTATAATTCATCTTCGGATGTTGTCCATACTTGTAACACAAGTATGATTCGAGCAGAATTTGTATACAATCCAACATCCATCTGAATTAGCGGCTCGAATCATGAACGAACAGTTATCACTGCGGCTGCAACTATATTCCACCCGAGTTTTGGTAGATCGCGACACTTTAAACTCAACTTGATGCTCCATGTGCCAAAGTCCGACAGCCACATACAAGTCTTCTTTAGACCAAAACAATGATCCTTTTTGCAATTCCTCATCCAATACTGCTTGAACATCTCGTGATATAGGTACGTCAGATGTATCTACTGGAATTATCGGCAATAACCAGTTGTTCATTTGTTGACTTAGGACATCAACTGTTTCAGCCGGTAAAGGCTGAGTCGGGACCAGGCTCGATACAATGGCACCTATACCACCTTGTTCTCGAACCCAAGCTGTGAAATCTTCAATTGTGCAATTGAATAACGAAGCATTGTAATTGTGGCGTTCATCACCCTCAGATGATTCCGTATCGAATTCAGCTTCGTCGTCATCATCTGAATGGACAACTACATTCGGATTTTGTGTGTTGGCACCGTCTTCATGATCATCACCATCATCACCACCATCATGGTTGCCATCATCATCAATATCTTTTTCAGGTGCAGTGTAGTTTAAATCGGGGACGGGAGAACTTCGACTTCCACTGCTTCCTTCTCCAAACATCATGGTTGTAGAAAAATGATGTAGTTCTTCTGGTGTTGGACTATAAGGGTTGTGCGGCTGTGGGCTCAATGAAGCCATGTATGGCCTGTACGGAGATGGTTGTCGACGAGAGCTTCCAGCAGCTTCATTTGTTTGCATGTTCATCACTAAATAAAGCTTCGGCTCCCACAACATGTTACAAAGCCGTTGAAGGTGTGTATCCGTAGCCAGCACTGAAGGAACCGTCCTCCCACTTCTTGTTTCAGTTAGATAATAAAGGGTGTAAGAGCCCACCATGGCATGAGCATCTAGGATGTATTGAACATTTCTTTGGAGACCTTCTATCGTGATATCATCAGTGGATATCATGATAACTCGTTCTTCTCCGCCGATGTAGTTGTATGCATTGTCCCATTGACCATTGTAATGCAAAATGATAAAACGAAAATTTGCCATATTTTTTGAGAAAGCGTGTTTGATTGTGTTTGATTTTTGAGAGAGTTTTACGAGAATGAGTATTACACAGCATGAGAGAATGTTTCAAATTGAATGAGTGTTTCACTTGCGACAAAATGTTTTCAGTCATGAATAGTAAGTTTGAATAATTGTAATAGTAATATTTCTGCATCTTTGTACTATTAAATTCAGAAATACATGTGAAATTTCTTCCAACTCCGCAAATGTTGGCTTTATTCAATTGAATAAAGTCGAATTGAATTTTGGCAGGATAAAAAGCAGACTTTCAATAGTAATATTTTAGCAGCTTTGTACTATTAAATTCAGAAATACATGTGATATTTATTCCAACTCCGCAATAAAGTCGAATTGCATGTGTTTGCATGCATGTGAATTAAATTTGAGCCAGTTCCATATCATTTGGCCGAGTTCCATCCACAATCGGGTAGTTCCATCTAATTTAGCAGAGGTCCATTTGCTAAATTAATTTTGACTTTGATAAGCTCGTTTTTCTACTCACTTATCGCTTTATTTTTCCTTTCTTTTATGCATTTTATTATGTTTTCTTGAATAAACTGAGCATGAGTGTATATTAGAGGGTATTATGCTTGCCATGGTGAGATTTTACAGGTTTTAGGCCAAATCCAATGGAGAACCCGTACTGAAAGCAGCAGATGTTCGGAGAAACAGTCACTACTTCTTCCACCATTCGAATCTGAGCTAATGGAGCATGGCATTTGAAATATCTTTGAGTTAGCTTTCCAACGCAACTGGAATCGGATCAATCGGAG
>JAPKLW010001595.1:0-12469 GCA_026898455.1 Plectranthus barbatus
GAGGAAACTCCGGTGATCTTGGTTTTTATTAATTGATCATGATTTATCAGGTACTAGACTGAACAAGTCGCGAAATCTTCTGATGTTGAAAAATGAAAACAAATCTAGGTTTTTATTATGTTGATACACTACAAATAAAGGTAGTGATCCGCATGAGTATTTCATGTTTATTACTTTATGCTAAAAACGCTCTAACCAGCATACAATTTACCCAAACATTTTCGTTGGATGATTTGAATTGCATATATTTTTCATACTTTTTCTTTATTAGCAAAAACTTGCGTTAGGCACGCCCAAAGCATGTTTTATCCATACTCAAATGGGTTCACCCATCTCAAATAGGGTTTATTAATCCCAATTAGGATTATTAGATGGGTTTGGCTGGATTAATAGATAAAATCCGCCTAAACCGTTTAGGCGTGCCTAACCTGATATCTTCCCTTCTTTATTTAGTTTGTTGTAGATATTATTTAATGCCATTGTATATTTCACAATTGGATATGAATGAAGAAATATTCTTCTTCAAACACAATATAAACTTTGTTCGAGTTTTTATTTATGGTTTTTTAATATACATTAATGTTCGAATATGAAGAATAGAAAATAGGTTGTGTGTCTAGAAGCCATTAATTTTAAGAAAACATATAAATGATCTTATATCACTCAACATGCACTAGCTTGATGTGGTTGGCGTTGAGTTCCCAACCATTTTAATTATTTCATATAGCAAATATATATAGTGTGCAAAACTCTGGTGCGATACCTTTTAACAGATCAAGATGCGTCAGAGTGGATTCAAATTCATCTTTTTTTTATTTACTTTTAAAAAAATAAAATAAAATTATGAATAAGCTGGAGACTCAAGTTCATATTTGAAGATATATATTGGTAATTTGCTCTTACTTGTTTGCATCTGAATATCGATAAAGCAAAATGATCAACTGTGCTGAAGATAGTGTGTCCACAAGAATGTTTGAAGCAATTATATTTGAAAATAAAAAATTGTTAATTTTAAATTAATATTACCTCCGTCCCGCGCTATTAGTCCCATATAGTTTCGGCACAGGAACCAATGTTTGTGAGTGTAGTGGAATTAATATTTTATTAATGAGTGTGAAAAAGTTTGTCATTTTAGGAAATGGGACTAATAGAGTGGGACAGATCAAAAAGACAAATGAGACTAATAGAGCGGGACGGAGGGAGTACATTCTATTTAAAAATAAATAAATAAATATAAGAAATAAAGGGCTACTTTCATTCTTGTAAGCCCATGTTTTTCTTGGGCGTTTTTGGACTCAATTTCAATTGGGCTGCCCTGAGTCGGTCTTGCATAGAATCCAACTATGATTTTCTTTTTTCTTTTTCTTTTTTTAAAAAAATAATTTTTCAAATGAGTCCATCGGTTCAGATATTTATCATCAAAATTATTAATACATGCCACTTTTTTATTGTCATTGATTCACAATTGTATTGTACAAGTGCAGTGCACGCAAAACTACTGATTTGTCATTTTCTTTTCTCTTGGTTGACTTTTATTAGTCACGTGATTAATAATGGTTTTATCGTCTTATTCAAAGAGGATGTAGTAATGAAAGCACTCTAGTTATGATTAAGAAGTCATGGATTAGAATTTTTAATAGACATGTAAGTTGTGCATTTAAATTAATATAAAAAAATTTAAAATCAATAATAACTATTGAATAATTTATTCAAGTACTTTATTTAATTAATTATGTAGTTACTGTTTCGCAATTAGGGAACTTAATTACCTATTGAGATTCAGCATTTCTAACTAATTTAGAGTTCATCAGGTGATGGGAAGTGGAAATCCATTTATAGAGAATGAAGAGATGAACCAAATATGCATTTCACTCAAGAGGCTAGATATAAGAGACAATCCAGCAACAACAAAAACACCAGAAGATGTGAACCTAAGTGGAGTGGGAAATTTACAGATGAAAATGAAGATGTGATACAGCAACTAATCTGCTGCCTCATCTAACTCGAGGGGATCTTCGATACGCCGGCACCGGAGATGCCAAGGGGGTCATATTCATAGGCGAAAGGTGTTTCGTCTGCAACATAGGTATGTGGTCGCCTTGATTACCTGCCTTGGAATGTCTGGTGGTCGTAGCTTGGAGCTCTTCCAGTTTCACCAGCACCTCCGCCATGCGCGGCCTTTGCTTCGGCTCGTGGCTCAAGCACTGCACCGCAATGGTGGCCGCAGTGAACGCTGCTTTCTGCGGGTACTGCCCTTCCAGCTTGATGTCCATTATCCGGAAAAGCTTTCTCTTGTCGTTCATGTACGGTTTTGCCCAATCAACTAAGTTCTGCTCCACGCCCACCTTCGCTTTGTCCACAGCTCGACGCCCGGATAGCAGCTCGAGCAGAACAACCCCAAAGCTGTACACATCGCTTTTAGCTGTCAACCGACCTGTTTGTAGTCAAGAGTTGAGATAAATGCTAGATGCTTATGAAGAAACATGAATGGAGTGTGATGTGTTTAAGTTGATTGACCTGTGGCAACATACTCCGGGGCAGCATATCCATGTGTGCCCATGACTTGAGTCGATACATGGGTCCTATCACCGGTAGGGCCAGCTTTTGCCAACCCGAAGTCAGACAGCTTTGAATTAAACTCCTGCATATCCCAAGATGAAGCTGTCAGTATGAATGGCAACGGATGGTCCATTGAGTAGAGACGAAAATACGAGTAACGAGCTGTGTTTGTATACCCCGTCCAGAAGAATGTTGGAGGCTTTAAAATCTCTGTATATGACTTGCTGTTCAGCCTCGTGCAAGAATGAAAGGCCTCTGGCAGCACCTATAGCCACCTTGATTCTAGTTGCCCAAGATAGTGGCTGTGGCCCTCCTGGAAAACAAAATGAATGATTAGGAACTGAAAAAGATTTTTTAAAAAAAAATGTAAGGTTGAAGTCATGGAGTCAGAGAGAGCTTACTTCTGAACAAATGATTCTCCAGGCTTCCTTTGGGCATGAATTCGTATACCAAAAGCCGGTTGTCACCATCTGAGCAGTAGCCGATAAGTTTAACGAGGTTCGGATGGTGGAGTTGCCCAAGATAATTAACTTCTGTCTGAAAAACATTACCAGGCAGGCTCTCAGAAACTGGAAGCATTAGATTATGAAGCCGTGTGTAGCAGAGCAGTGAAAGATACTTACCAACCACTCTTTATGGCCTTGGAATCCTTCGGGCTTCAATTTCTTAACAGCAATGACCAATCCTGATCCAGGCTTTGTGGCCGTGAGAGTATGCTCGTCAATCCATCCTTTGAAAACATAGCCGAATCCTCCTTCCCCAAGAAGACTGTCAGGTCGAAAGTTTCGGGTTGCATTCTTTAACTCGTTAAATGAGAAGGCCTTGACATGGGGGGACGACAGAATCTCAGCTTCTGATCTTGGAGTGGGGAGGCTTTCAGCACTGTACGAGGGGGGAATAGTTATGTTGGATGGAGCTGATGAATTGCTGGTTTTGATGGCAAGCCTTGATGCTTCTGAAAAATAGAAAGAAAACATAGGCAGGTTTATAATTCCATCAACCCATGAAGTTTAGAAACATCAAGTAATAAGAAATTGCCAAATGAAGAGTGATATCCTTTACATTCTACCTCTCTCTCTCTCAGCAATCATTTATGGAAACACAGATTTCTGGAACTAAGAGTCATCAAAATAAGTTCAAGCCTGTCATTGTATTTGTTCCTCTTAAACTACACAAAGTCTAAAATCGCATGAAATGAAACAAGATCATATCTTGAGAGACAGTAGTAGCTTACATTAAGAAAAGCTAAGCTTTATATCTATTAATATGTAAGCAACAAGAATATCTAGAACAGAACCAGTTATAATACAGTAAAGAAAAAACAGAATCTTTCTAAACAGAAGACACTACTTCCTTATTGCTGCTCCTGCAACTAACAACAAACTGAAATTTGAATCAAAACCCAAACTCAGAAAGAAACCTAATAAGCCTAAAACCATCAAATTTGTAAGTTGATCGGGTGAAAAGATTCGAACTTTATCCCTACAGCCTAAATAACCCTGGCCAATTCAGTCCAAAAAAAAAAAAAAAAAGGATCATCAGATCTTAAACCGCAGTTCTAACCCTTAATTCGACGATCTCCATCTTGATTAACAGACTACTAAAACCAAGTAAAGAGAAAAATGGGGGGGGGGGGGGGGAAATCGAAAGGTAAAGGAAAATACCAGAAGCGGTGCTGAGAGTGGCATCAACTCTTGCAGAGGAACCAAAGCAATTTCCCATAATTAATCAACTAACGAACAGGGTCATCAAAACCCTCCTCGACGTTCAAGAAAATCAGCAAACCTCTATACACGTAGCCAAACAATCGGCCCAAACATGGAAAGGGCTAGTAGTAAAATGAAGAATGGCGCAGTAAAGAAACGAAATCCTCAACCAAATGAAGGGGCCTTTTTGGTATATTTAGGCAGGAAGAAGGAAAGCAGATACTAATAAAAGATGGAAAGTAGAAATGTTTTACGCAACAGAGAATAGTAGTGAGGTTCCCTCAGTTGCGAAGAAGGGGTGTGAAATGGGCTCTCTACATTAGGAAGCTAGATGGAAAATGCGTAGAAGTGAACGCGAGGTTTCTCTCTCTCTCTCTCTTGGTTGGTTGCTTCAGCATTCATTTCCTCACATCTGTTTGGCGAGATGATATTAGTGTCCCACCTAACTAAACGACAACTCCCCTTGTCTATTTATCGTTACCGTGCTTACCACTGTCCACGCTCCCGAATTCCTATCTTTACCCTGTTTCTGTGCAAGAGAATTCGATTCTTGAATTTTTCTAAAATTAAAAATCAAATCTTTATGATTCCCAATTGCCAAAACCCGTGACGTGGAAATATCTTTCATCATCATTATCTTTCACCATTGATACATACTTAGATGTGATGAGATGAAGAAAAAAAAAGGGTTAAATAATCCACCATCACCATTGACTTATGAATGCAATTAAGATGGGGACCTCAAGCACCATCGGAAAGCAAAGTAGAACATCTCAGCCAATCAAAATGTCAAAAATCTCTACCAAAATATTTATAGATTTTTATTTATTTCAATATACTAGCATTCTTTTCTTTTGATGAAAAGCAGGAGGGTACACACTCATTATTAGACAAAGATTGTTGATTTTTTTTTTCTTGCCTTAAAATTTGATTTTTTTTTTTTTTGCAGGAAGAAGTTGACTTATTCGGGCTTGATTGGTATATCTGCACACCTTATTAAAATAAATTTCAGACTAACCCAACAGAGATTATTAATATTTTTATTTATTGTTAATTAGTTGACAAATGCTACGCATTCATCCTGCTCTGTCATCACTTACATGAGCAATGTATATCTATATATTATATGTATTTATTTGATGGGCTTATTTTATTTAGATTCTAGATATCTATCTTGTCATGTTTTAAAATGGTTGACAATAGTTGTGGTTGAAATAAATGGTGTTTGGTTTTATTGGTAAGGGTTTTACTTTGAGAGGGGTCAACAAGAACCAACCACAAAGAGTCAAAATCATTTTCTCAAGTTTTACCTTCAAACATTTATTGGGATTTTACTTAATACTTAGTACTATATTTTATAGAAACTATCAATTTGTTTTATTCGAAAATTTAGCAAGAATGTATGTAGGAAATGGATCCTGTGCAGTGGGGAGGAAACACAGCATGGTGTTGTGCACTCCCCACCCAATCAAATAAGACCACATCATATTTGATTTTTTGATTTTATTTTTTATTTTCAATTGAAATTTAAGATATTATAAAAGTTAATTATGGAATAATTATCACTAATTATGAAAATTAAAGAATTATATCTAACTTATGCCTGAACTAAAATAATGAATATTTATAAAACATAATTTTGAAATGATTATTTTGATTATACTCACATAAAGACTAATAAATAAATTATAAACATTATTTAAAACTATAATTATAAAGATAAAAAATATAAACATTACAACTTCTTTTCCTAATTTTAATTTTAGTTTACAGATCATAATTATTATTAATATTAGATCATTTTGATTTTATTTTTAAAATTACATTTATTTATTAGTATTTTTTTTATCATAACTAAAATTATCATTTCATAATTACTTTCTTAAAAAATTATTTTTAATTCATAATTTTAATTGTTGAATGAGTTGGGTATTATTTATTTAATTATTGGAGTTAGTAGTAATTATTCATTGATTTTATAATAATTTAAATCTCAAAAGAAAATGAAAAGAAAAAAGCTAAAAAAAAAAAAGGAAAAGAAATAAAAGAGAGAGGCTAATGTGGCAGCATTCGGAAGGGGCACAGCATGGTGTTGTGTTTCCTCCCCACAGTAGAAGATCCATTTCCATGTATAAGGAGTATATTATGAGATGGTTCGTGACAAAGTTTTTTTAAAAATAACACTTAAAAAATTGTATTTGAATGGGATCATGAAAATGAAAAAAAAAAATCAATCTATTCTGTAAATGTTGTAAAATACATAAATTAACTTAAATAAAAGTTGTTATATGTTAAATAACTATACAAATACAATAAATAATTTGATTGAAATATATGATGATAAGGGACGTATCTATAATGTAAAATGAGAAGCTCGAATCCCAGGCCGCGTAAAATTCGGAAAATGGTTCAAGACCCTATTCCAATTACCCCGTGAAGATAGGAACTGCCTCCGGACCTTCCACGCCGCCCAACGGGAGGAACCCTGCGCCTAACCGAAACCATAACCCCATAGATCCGAAGACAGCGCAATGACCACGCCAACATCATGCGCAAAGATCGGGACTACTAAAACTCTAGCTCTGCGGATCCGAAGAAAGCGCAACGACCATACTAACGGTACTCATAAGGACCGGAACCACCTCCAAAAATAGCTAGGGTTGTAATGGCTTCCTTGAACTATAAAAGGGTCGTCGGTAGCCCATTTTTCACACGATTTTTAGGCACTATACACTTGAACTTTCGATTTTACTTAAGTGATCTCGTTATTTCAAGAACATATTTGTATTGCTTCGTGTTTTTGGTCATATCCTATTTGAATCGTCGTAAGTTCCAAAGGTTCCCTATACAATCACAAATCGAACCTCAACAATATATAACATGAATTAATATAGTTTTATATAATATATGTTGGGGTCAAACTTTAACGGCCCAATCCGCTAGCTTAGCCCAATAAGTCCGCCAAACTTAGTCGATCTAAAGATATGTAAGTTATAAGGTTGTATGATAACATATAGAAAAATGTTATGATGTCCATTCTACGGTGAGCTTCTGTGAAGAAAATGATCATCATATGGTGATCATTTAACAAATTATTACCGTAGGGGGAGCATATAGGGTCAATATAACAGCCTTTGTGATGTAGCTATTTTATATAGATATAGATAGGGGTATAACTGTACCCCGAAAATTCTTTTTTACTAGACATATTCTTTTAATTATTATTTATATTTTTATACAATGTATCCTCATTTTAGTTTTATATATGGGATAGTATGATAATAAATAAGTATATGAAAAATAAGAATGAATCTTATCCATTAAATCTAATTAAATCAATGGTTGATATTTAATCAAGCAACATTTAAAACGCAATCAAGCAATAAATGATCAAGCAACATTGTAATCAAGCAACAACTAAAACACAATCAAGCAACATTGTAAAGGTAATCAAGCAGTTTTATCATATTATCACAGGAGAAATTTTTATCACCGGATCTAATCCCTAGATATATCCCCAATTCAAAAAATTTGAATCCATCACTGACAATGATTTGCTCATATTTCAATTTCTTACGCTACAAGTAAAGATATGAAAACTCACATCACAGACTTTCTATCTCAGTAGCAGTCATCAATATTGGAGAAATATTCAAAATATAATTAAGGGGTATCATAGTCTTTACTTAGACTTAGTTAACTCCTTAATTATTTGCTTGTTACAATTTACAAACAAAGAAATTGATATAAAACAGAAAGCCAACTTCCAAGATTTGTTGCAAGAAAAAAAAAAAAAAAAAAGAGAGAGAGAGAAACGCGTAGACCTAATTTCTCTGCATGCGCGATCGTTTTCACACTTGGTGTCCAACTCCATTTTTTTTTTCTTGAGATGTCAACTTTATTTTCAAGATTTCGAGTTATATATATTTTTTTTCCATGCACATAAATGAGGCATTAACAAGCTAGGCTTAGGATATTGTCTATGCCTCCTATGTCCTACTCAACAGTGGCGGATCCAGAAAATTTTCCCCAGGGGGGCTGAAATTTTTTTTTTCGCCTTAACCTTAACTTCAATCATTATATATCATTTTTTTCCTTATTTTCATCCATTTTTCTTCTATACGAGGGGGGCTATACCATAAAAAATCGGATCATGATACTATAAAAACGAAAAAAAATTCGGGCTAGGGGGGGCTGGAGCCCCCCCTAGCCCCTACATAGATCCGCCACTGCTACTCAATATAGTGATGAAGTTATCATTTAAAAAATAAAAAAAAAATTGAATTACATTATTATCTTCTAAATCATAATATTGTATTTATGATGAAATATATATTTAAAAAAATGAAAACTAGATTAGATATTACCTTATACGATCGATTACACTGACGTGTAAAGGGCGCATTTGATAATCTTAGATAAATATATATGATAAAAAAGATTAATAACAGAGAGAACAAGAAAAAAAAATTGCATAAAAAATAGGAAGAAAATATGTAAAATCATTATCATAAATAACTGGATGAAATTATCCTTTATCTGCAATTAAATAAATTTAAAATTTGATATTACAATTTATCACAACCATTCATTTTATTAGATCAATGAGTAAAATTCATTTTTTATTTCTCATAATCATATTTATTCTCATATGATCTAATCCTTGTATAGATCGATAATGAGTGATATCATGTTAAATATAAATCAATATCAACCTTCGATTTTAATGGATAGATGACTAGGATTAAATTTTTTTAAAATTGATAATTATGCATTCTATCAAGGGACGTTATAATTAGGGATGTCAATATTTAGTCCGAAACCCTTATGTTGATATCCAATTAACCCAAGAAAAATACAGGTTAAGGTTAAGATATTTTAGCCCGAAATTTTTTTAACCGAATAACGGGGATCCGATAAGGCTAAGCTCGAAAATTAATAGATTGACCCGATTAATTTCTTTTATTACAATTATATTACCAAAACTTATATAATTTAATGTCACAATTTTTATTAATTTTAAGTTATAAAATATAAATAGTTTATAATAGATAATTAGATCCTTGAAAACTATTTAATCATATAGTTAATATATACATAAATATTGACAAAATAATAAAGTAATATATTTTTAATATTTAAATGTATGAATATATAAAGATTGTGATGTATTTAAAAAACTAAGATAAAATTAGGGGTGGCAATTTTTGATCCGATCCGATAATCCGACACGAATCCGCACGATAATAACGGATACGGATTGAGGCTTATCGGATATGGATCCTTATCGGATCAACACGATAAGGACACGAAAATTTTGGATCGAATTTGGATTGGATATGGATCGGATCGGATAATTCATTAAACGGATCGGATTCGGATCGGATACGGATATCCGTTAATAAATTAATAGAAATTATTTATTTTTTAAATATAATAATTAATTGATTGATTTTGATATATTAATATAGATTTAAAATTCTTTAAAAACTCAAATCTCTTGGTTCTTCATTGTTCGTGTCCCATTTTATTAATTCACCACCAAAAAAATGTATTTATTTATCTATTAATTATATTTTTTAATATTTATTTTCTTCTACTATCATAATTTAATAACTTTCTTTTTTTCTCAACTTCAAGTTTTCAATTAAGTTGTATCAACGGATTAACTAAAAGGTGAGATCTTAAATTTTAATGTTGATGAAAGTATTGTAGATTCTCATTCATTGTCTCAACTCTTTCAATTTCACCATGGTAGATTGAAAGTATTTATTATAATTTATTTTATTTGTTATAAATCTTAAAGTTTTAATTAATATTTTTCTCCCACAAAATAGTAAGTGGAGTATTGACGACTAAGGTGAAAGATTGATCAGTATTTAGAAATGAGTATTAGAATTGAAATTTAAGATTTATCTATGTATCTTCGGATATTTGATTGAGGATTTTAGTTTCAAATGAAGTTGCAGTTTTATTTATTTATCAAACACATTATTTGAACAATCAAATATGAATATTTTGTAATATCTTATCAAATTCTTATTGGATTATAATTGTGTTTATTGAAATGGATTCTTATCGAATTAATCCGATTTGGATTCTTATCGGATCTTTATCGGATTGGATACATAACGGATCATTCGGATTGGATACTTATTGGATCCTTAACGGATACGGATCGGATTCGTGCGGATACGGATTTGAGCTTAACGGATCGGATACGGATACGGATTTTATTTTTCTTAACGGATCGGATACGGATTTGACCTTAACGGATCGGATCGATAACGGATTGACACGATAAGGATCCGATCCGCACGAATTGCCACCCCTAGATAAAATAGATATTTTATTATTTAAAAATTATCAAAGTGAGAGAATATTTAATGACATGAAAAAAATATTATAAATTAAAAAATAATTCGTAAATTCGTCGGCCTGACGGACTAGCCCAAAAATAATAGGTTAGGACAAGTTCGAGAAAATCTCAGCTCAATTTGGATTGGACGAAATAACCTGCAACCTAGTAGGACTGGCCAAAAATTAATTGATTGGCCTGATTGATATTCTTAATTATATAACTGAAGAAGCATAATATGTTAATGAATCAAACACATAATCTAATATTTATCATACAAACTAATAAGCATAAATATTTTAATTAACAGACGTGTATTAACACAAATAAATTATTGATACCCTCTCCAAATATGGATGGGGCCGCCAGCACGTCTAGTTAGGGAAAAACTAGAGTCGTGAAGACTACATCCAAGTCCCTTTTGATTCCACGAGGCGTTTTGAAAATTCTAATCATTATGCAATCCATATTTTTTTTTAATTTTTTTTTTGGTTAATTACGGATGAAGATGGAAGATTGATCTCGACATTTCTTATTTAAATAATCTTATGTAGTAGAAGTTTCTAATAATACGTAATGACATAATTGTCACATGTTATGGAATTCGTCGGATAAACGTTACTTTATTCTTCTGAAGAATATTATATATGAAATAGTCGCATTGCGGTTAAAGAGTAGTATTTTATAATTTTATATTACTTTTTTTGTTTGGTTACGGTTAAGAAATTTATAAGTTTTTATCGAAGTTACAAATTTAATACAAACTTTCAAATATTAATATTAAGGAATCATTTTTTTTTTTTTATGAGCAAAATAGAGACCGATGGGTTTTCTAGAAAAAATAAGCTATAATTTTGAAGAATGATATTAATTGTTTTAATTGTCAAAGCCGAATATGATATAGTCCAAGTAGGCTTAGCCCCACTGGACGTGAGTCTTGATTGGGCATTAAGTTTATTAGGTAAAAGTTTAAATGAAATTAAATTATACAACTGCACCAGATATTTTGCTAGGAGACTTGTCAATCCTCTTATTTATGATTTATTATGTATTTTTAAGTATGAAATATTTTAATCTAGACGTTTTCGAACAACTTGAAGCCCTGAAGCTTCACTAAAGACTACCGACCTACAGCTTTCCAGATTTTTACTTGTAGTTTTTATTATTATGATAGCTTTTCTTTTTTTAATAGGGGTGCATAATTTAAATAGAGAGAGGGAGAAGGTGTTCTTCAAAACTATGACCAATAAATCATAAGTTATACTCCCTCCGTCCCGCTTAAATAGGCCATTTTCATTTTGATACATTAATTTCGGAGCTAGTATTTAGTAGCTAATTGTGGTTAATAATAAAATTGGCAATTGTAATTAACTTGTTTAAATCTTATATAAGTTAATTACAATTGCCAATTTTATTATTAACCACAATTAGCTACTAAATACTAACTCCGAAATTAATGTATCAAAATGAAAAGGGCCTATTTAAGCGGGACAGAGGGAGTACATTCTAAGTGTTGCACTCAAAAGTCGGGGAACAAATAAGCACTTGAAACCATCTTTGCTTTCTGTGGGCAGAGAAACAAATTCTTGGAAAATCAAAGTATCTCAAATTGTTCAATTTTCATAAAGGAAATATAGGCAAATATAAGATGAGAATCAGATACCATGGATCATCACCCATATTTGATAGATAAATTCAAATCTTTCAGCAAATGGAAGCAGCACTTTAGTTTTTTTATGAGGTGGACCAGCAACACAATAAACTTAACCAACTTGGTTAAAAGCTGTCTGAGATCATTTGAGGTCCCATACTACTGGTAGGGCCATCAAGTTTAGGGGGGGGGGGG
>JAPKLW010001595.1:12569-113300 GCA_026898455.1 Plectranthus barbatus
AAACATGTTTAAAAATTATTTTTAGCTTTTTTTTTTGCCCTTCCAATTTGTTTGGTCATTAATTTTTTCCCCCCCCCCCCCCCCCCCCAAAAAAAAAAAAAAAAAGAGCAGACATCCAATTACATATTTGCCCTTGTGATACAGCAACCAGAAGATATGATAAATCCAGGTTTTTCAGTAAATTCAGAAGGCTTAAACTTGAAGAGTGGGTGGCAGTGAAAGCAAACTTTAATTTGTACAAGCTTCCCTCCATTCTTTTACCAATAATAACTTTTGCTTTGGTGATTAATCATCACACTTGTCACCCACCAATCCTCCTTTGACCAACTTAAATAACAGCCTCCTCCTTCCCCACAACAAACCACTTGCAGATTCACTCAGACACAGCCTTAACTCTCTGTAAGTATCTATCTCACTGCTTCAATCTTATGTTTTTTCTGCATTCAGTTCTTCATTTTTGTCACTGCATTTTACAGGTATTGCATGTCTGCTCTGCTCCAAAAACAGCTGCTGTAAGTGTGATTCTGCAAAAAAATGGTTGTAGAGTAGACAAGAGGAGAAACATGTCTGCAAACTGCACACAAGTAATTCTATTACATGCTCCACTCAAATAAGTTTGGATTACATTATATATGTGAATCACAAAAGTTTCCCAGTGCCATGGAAACTTATTACAGAGTACTCTGCACACTTTTAACACAGCAAAAGATGTTTCGAGCTGATCAACTTTTGCTCGTTCCTCCTTTTTCTTTTTTTCTTTTTTTCCATATCTATACCTGTTCCTAATCTCTCTATAAAGGGCAATCTCCGTTGCCTCTGTATAGTTACACTTAATAACTAAAGAGTATTTAGTGTTGATTCTGTCTGTACAGTAAGGCTGATCTAGCCCAAAAAAAAACTTTTAGAACAATGGATGGCCGCATCCAAAGTTCCACAATCAGACAATCATAAAAATGACACACCACACAGGAACTGAAGTGAGTATTAGGAATTAAAACTCCAGGATGCAGATCATAGCGGTTGATCTTCAAAAGAAAGGGTAGGATGCTCCATAGCATCCTATGTTCGTTCCAAAGGAGATCCTCGCAGGCCCACTCAGAAAAACTCAGGTCAAGATAGCTGCAATCCAAGGATAAACTCCAAAAAGAATAAAAAACACTATATTTTACGAAAACTTCCAGAAGCTAGTAATGGTGACTGCAGGAGAATGGTCATAGACAATGGAGCAGGGACCTCTTGCAAAGTGGTGGTTGGGAAGAATTGGTGACCGAACTAGGAGTTGACTCCATTCCCAGTGTTTTCATTAGGAAGTGTTTTTCCTGCAAATAAAATGGTAAAAATAATCAGTCTAAACAATATTTCAAACTCAAAAATGGTAAAGATCCTTCGGCCTTTAGACAGTGTACATTCTCTACATCTGAAGAAAATGGATAAAACAGCTTCCAGGTATGAAAAATTTCTGGCACACTCTGCTTTAGTATACCTCCTCTAGGAGTATCACCCTCTTCTAGTCAAGTTAAGTGAGAGACTAATTTATATAGGCATCAACTTATGTCAGGATAACAATCTGAAACCTTGAATGATTAGAAAAAAATAATGAGTTTGAGGTTTAACTTTAGGTATCCTAACCTGTTACAAGGGCTGATAAAGACATAGCAAAGGACAAAATATGTAGAGCACCAGAGAATAAGTGTTTGACTATGGTGCTCCATAGCTGGTTTCAAAGTTCTATATTCCATTATATTTTGATTTCTTGTTTAAGTGAAATGACTGAATCGTCAGTCATAAAAAGCGAGCATGCAGCCACACAGAGCAATGCAAATCATTAGGACTCAACTTTTAGAGCCAATCACCGGGATACAAAGTTATGTTTATTATTGCCACATTGAATGGCTTGAATATTTCAAAACTCGTGTATTGAGGATGGACTGAAGATTTGAAGCAACTTATTTTGGTTTTCAATAACACTACCTAAAGAGATCTGCACATAGTATCAGAGTAGCACCTTTTAGAAAAGGGATAATTGTTGTTATTACCATAGCATATACACCCTTTACAGTTTAACACATGATTTTTTCCATTACAATAATGCCATAACTTAACATTTCTTTGCAATTTAAATATCCAAAAAGATTTTGCCTGACATGGTAGGTGAACTCGTCGATGTGCAACGATGTACAGAAGCAATGCCAGACAAAATCCTCATCCAAGTTTTGTCAGATGATTCCATTGCAAAAGAAATAGTAGGTTTGGTAAAATTGCGATGAATAAATCATGTGAAAAACTGAAAAAGATTGCCCCTCTAAAAATATGAGTATTAAAAAGATACAAATTCTTACACTTTCTGAAAATTTGGGGCTGGGGATTGTTGCTGCCAATGCTCTGAACAAGGGAGTCACGTGAAGAGGAGAACCAAACTCTGTGTTAGAATACTCGCATATTTCTTCATCATTATCCTTCGTGTCATTACATGTTAACATGTTTACTGCAACAACATAGATTTATGTTCAGCTTTAGAAACAATTCTTTATTTTACCATCTAAATATTGGATGGTAGCTGATGATTCTATAAGTTGAGATGGTGTTACCTTCATTGGTACTTGCAGTATGGCAAATTCGACTTCCTTCAACAAGACAATGCTGATGATCTAATTGATCCGGGCGCAGCTCGTGTCCAGTTTCCTGATGCAGCAAGCAGGTTTCAGCTTGGCATTCTTCTGTTTTATCGCCTTGCATGTTTGGCAGTACAGTTGATCCTGCACTGTACTCAGAGCTGGCTGTGGATGACTCATATATATCGGAATCCCTGTAAGACTATCAGTTATAAAATGTGTAGGTGAATATAATAATCTCAAGCCAAATCAGTCTGCCTTGTAAGTTACCTCCAGGATGGTCTACAGCCTTCATCATCATTCATTAAATCCTCCACCAAGTCTTTGAACTTCTTAAGTTGAAAATCAGCATCAGTATTCGTGAATGTAAACAAATCACTTTCTTTGTTTTGTTTCAGAAAGTCTTGAAGAGCCTGGACCACATATACCCCACAATTTTAGAGTCTTATGTGAAAATGCTGGGGTTTGGGTAAAATTCTTGAATCATTGATATGCATTATTTTGATAGGATGACTGCCAAAGAAACACAAACCAGCATGATCTAATGCAATAAGCCCCAAGAGTGACTGAATTCTTTGTACTTACCATCCAGGCACTCTCAAGACTCTGATCTGTCTTCTCTGAATTAACTTTGATTGCAAGTGCACTGAGCAATTCCGCTTGTTGCATTAGTGCAATCACCTTAGGGTCATCCTTCTTAAGAAATGTACCTTGATTTTTGTTATTTTCAGCTGCAAGAATGGAAAAGAAAAAATTATCTTTCTGTTTGAACTTACAGCAGAATAAGCATTTCTTTTGATTCAAGTGATTAGACTGTTACTTATATCCGTTGAATTTTTTTTCGTATTATTAGAGTAATGTCCGTCATTGATGCAAAATGCAGATCACAAGGGAAGTTAAACTCACAAGCATGGACATTTTGAGCTAGTACTGAAAATGGAGGTCTAAGCATATGATCAGCATCACCACATTCACCAGCTAATTTTTCTTCCTGGTTTTCAGTTGTATTAAGGACATAGCTCCTAGATCACCAACAAAAAGCATTATTTTGTAAGAATATTGATCCCATTAACATCTTTCACGATATTCGAAATCGGGATTCAACGTACCTCATCTTTTTAAGAGGCGCTACACTCTCAGATCCTCCTGAATTGAGCCCACTAGGAAATATAACCCTTTTGTTGTTCAAGTTGATATAAGTAGCGGTGCTATTTTCTTTTGCGAGAGCTTCGTGTTTTGCTCTCTTCTTGCAGAGGGTGGTGAACCGATTCTTCACAGCATTATCAGTTCTGGGAGATGAAAGGATATTGCTTACAAAACTGGTCATCATAAAACAGAACAACTCCCAAGAAACTGAAAGATGTATCCTTCATATTTCAAATAATCACCTGCCGGAGACAACCTTTGCAATTTCAGTCCATCTGTTCCCAAATATCTTCTGTGCCTGAGTGCCACATAGATGATTTATGAACAATAATATAATAAGAGCATTATATGACAAAATCATTAACAAATATACCTACTTTAAACAAGATCAGTTTAACAAGAAACTAGAACAAAGAACAGATCAACTTATTGAGGAACATATTTTTAAGATATTAGCAATAGAAACTATGTATTGTAACATGAAAGAATGTATAAAGCAAAGAGTTTGGCAAAAAAAAAAAATCATTACCTCGCATAAGAGCATGTCTTCTTCAGGTGACCATCCTCCTTTCTTGAAATCAGAATTCAAATAAGTGAACCATCTGTAAATAAACACATTCAAATCAAATACGACTGTAAATCAGAAAGTGATTTTTTAAAAAAAGAATTTGAAAAAATAGACCATCGAATTGATGTGTTGCAAACCTTCTACGGCATTGCCTGGTCGTTTTATCCTTGAATTTCGATGCAATAATTGCCCAACTATCAGAAAAGAAAACCAGAGCACAAATTTCAGTCATCCATTTCCAAAGAAAAAACCCAATGACCACACTAGGAATCAAGATTTTACTTTTCAGTCCCATGTAGCCGGATTTGGTCTCTGAGAATATCATCCTCCTAGGAAGCAAGAAACCATACAAATACAATCATCAATGAGAATAAACATAATACCAATCAACAATTAATAAGGTGTTAGAAATATAATAGAATCTGTCTCACCTCCAGAGACCATGAAACAATATGCCATTCTTTCTGTTTTGGCACTACACCATTATTTGTTTCACTGCCACAATTTACCTTCTTCTTCATACTCTCTGTAACTTGTGAATTTCTCCCCTTTCTTGCATGCTCAAGGGAGGCACTCTTTATTGGGAGTGTTATATAACAAAAGATAGTATATTGGAATAATACCCAAGAAAAAGATCAAGTCTTTTAACCCCTTTTTCTCTTTACAGCAACTGTTGAACTCCCAAAACGGAACAGAACAGCATCCACAAAAAATTTTGCCTAGGATTCTGGCCTTTTTCTCACCCCTTTGCTGTCTGAAACAAAACAGCAAACACTTGTGCTAAGGATCAGCCCTTTCTAATCAGGGTTCCGTATCAAAAATCGAGAAAAGTAAAAATAAAATCTTGATTCTTGATTACACAAGGTAACACTCGTGTATATATAAACCATTTTAAAATGTAAAACGCAACTGTATACCTGCCTCGATATTTGAAAAAGAAGCGTATGGAATTGGCAATTAACAAGAAGAATATACGCATAAATCATATACTGTACATGAATTAGAGGAAAACAAAGACATGGGATAGTGCTTTTTGATGGGGTTGAGAAAGATCAAAAGTGGGAGTGGGAGGCGCGGTACGAGGGTGAAGTTGGGAATGTGTGGGGTGCTGTTTCAAATATAATCAACGGATTCTTGCTTTGGAGCGCGGTATGAGGGTGAAGTTTGAAAACGAGGAAATTAGAGAGAGAAGTAAATATAATAACGCTGAAATCCATGAGCCTATAATTAATGAAAGGCGCAAAGACTAACCCCACACTCCACGCTCTCTGCCTCATTTTGCACCTATCTTTTCATTTTTCCTTTTCTTTTCTCACTCCATTTACAGATAGATTAAACTCGACAATCTTCGTGACTCAGCTATTACACCCTTCAACTCATAACCAAGATCAATACCATCATTTTATATTTTGATTAAATTCATATTCTTTATATCCAAAATCATTTAAAAAAAGCCCAAGAAATTTAGTTATTGGATCGATGTGATGGGTATTTTGTACGACAAGATTTATGAAATCCAAGAATGATGGATGGATTTTTTGAAAATCCTGCATCACTACAGCGACACCAATAGCCATGACATATCATTTTCAATATTCAATATCATCAAGATGCACAAATAATACAAAGGGATTTGTCACAGTGCAAGTTAATTCAAGTATATATAAAATTAAAAGAAAAGTGACACAAAACCTAACCCATCTATGTCTCTGTCCATAGCTAAACATACATAAATTTAAAACTAGAAATAGTATGTATGTGGGGTAGACATAGCCGGCCAAAAAGAAAAACAAGAAAAAGCTGAATCTGTACATGGGCATGCCATGGAGTTGGACATTTCATCAATTAGGCAGACCCTCCACTCTCTATATCTCATTCTTGCAGTTGAAAATCCATCTGATTAATAAGGCAAACGCCACTTTCATCAAAGTTGTTGGAGATAATGAACCTACCAACCTAGCTAGGCCTACAAAGAAAATATATATATATAAACGATTTGGAAAAAAAATAGTTGACGGCAGTGCAAAAATGGATGAGATGTGAGATGTGGAGTGGTGTGTTTGGCTATTGGTGAGAATGGTCATGTCCATCTTTTTTAATGGTGGGAGCCATGGCTACGGCTATATATACACAACTCTAATATATACATATTGGCCGTCGCATTCGTTTATTTCTTGATTCCGATCATTCCCGCCAAAGGAAACCAGAGAGAGAGGGAGCCACCAAAAATCTTTTTTTTTTCTTTCTATGGAGATGGAGAAGAGATGATGATCTTTGTTTTGGGATAAGAATAAATAAATAAATAAGTGACCCACTCAACAATACAAATTTAAATTAATCAATTAAAAGACTTTTATCTTTTATAAGCTGAACTCGTTAACTCTCGTATCAATGCTACCTATATTTTTTACCCGGGTAATTCTAAATGCAGCCACGTTTTTGCTAAACGTAGCCGTTTAAAAACTTAAAAATTAAAACTAAATTATACTATTACAATCTTACCCCTGTAGCCCATAATTTTAAATTTTAATGCAGATTATGAAAATCAAACTTATTGATGTAGCCACATCTTAATATAAAAATAAAACCCTAAAAATAAAAACAAACTCACGCATGCAAGAACAAGAATCCATACTCCAATCTTTTTCCATAGCCTCCACACACACCAACTTAAATTTATAACTAAAAAAAATTTAACAACGGAGCCACCAAAGTAAAAATTAAAAATGTATTACCACTGCAATTAATTCCCCCATTAATTGTTGGAAGGGATCTTAAGAACCAGTAGTTTAATTTATTTATTTATTTTTTTTTTAACTCCCCCTTTTCTCATGTTTGGCATAATTTCTTTCAATCCCAGGAAACTAAAAAAAATTGAACAAGAATTGGTGTAGCAGCGATAATGTTGGAAACAAGAGAAGTGAGTTTTTCAATTCTCAGAAGCCGGAGTTCATTTCTTCCTCAATTGATGGTGATTGGTGAGTGCGGCATTTCTCTATTTCCACGTTTTTAAGTTCTAGCTGATATCTGGATATTACATACATGGTTGATTGTTCTTGTAGAAACACTCGGTTGGATTTCAATTTTTGTAGATTCGATTTTTTTTTTTTAGTTTTGGTTTTTATTTCAAGTAGATAATTATTTTGTTTTTCGAGGTTTTGAATTTTATTTCATGTAGATGGAAAAAGTGTTATATGTTTAAATTTAATTTTTATTATTTAGATTAAAATTTTAAATTGGAGGTTATAGGGGCAAGATTGTAATATAATATTATAATTTAAATTTTTATTTTTTAAAGGGGCTATGTTTAGCAAAATTATGGCTGCATTTAGAATCACCCTTTTTACCCTTTCAATTGAAATATTTAATCGAAGAATAATTAATCGGGAATTCATAAAGTCGTCAAAAAAATAATTTCTTAAAATTCAGATAAAAGATAAATAATTAATCAAAACTATTGTTTTTTTTGGAAAAATCTTAATGGAACTGTTAGAGTAGTCTCAATATAACTCGAGGATGTTCGAGTGGGTCGAGGAGACTAGTCCGGTAAAGTGGGTCGAGCCTGTGTAAGTTGAGGAACTCGATAAGCTGTTCGAGATGAATAGATATGGAAAAGATATGGTGTATATCTTGTTTTCTTGTTGAACAAGGTTTATCCTAATCAGTATTAGATTTGGATATGAATAAATCTATTGTAGATAGATTTAGGTTTAGATATATCTTACCATATCTAAGTTTTATATTTCTTATGTATTTAGGAATATCTCCTTATATATACCACTGTTTCCCACCAATTGTAATTGTCACATACTTTATATTTTCTTCACCATAATAATATCATCACCGAGGAGGCTTGAAGAGTGAACGTAGAGCATAGCTCGAACCACTATAAATTATTGTGTTATTTATTTTCTGTTAGTTATTTGTGTTTGCAATCGCTTCAATTCACAACATCCTTAATAATGATTAAATTAACACTGTTACAACAGGAACAAAATCCTTAATAATGATTAAATTAACACTATTACATTTATAATGATTTTCGAATTTGAGATTTGAATAAATAAAAAATACTCGCATTAAGAATTTATGAATTATGTGTACATAATTATATATAGAGGGTCCTATTAGAAATGCTTAGTTAAGTATTTAGATATATAATAAAACTACAACCCTCTAAACCCAATAATCTCTATATATATTAAAGTAAGGCCGTAGGCAAAATAAGGAAAGTTTGAGTTGTATTTATTGTTCATTAATTAACTGGTTAGTTCCTTAATTAATAAGTGAAACATTCTATAATTATAAATAATTAAAAAATCTATTGAAGATTAAGTTTATTTTTAGGAAAATCATTTTAGTAGATATAATTTAACAACTATAAAGTTATTTAATAATAGTTTATGAATGTTTAATTATATTTTGTAGATATAATTTTTTATTTAATATCATATTAGTTGGCAAATTAATACACGTTTTATATATTATATCAATTCATACATAGCATAGTTTTACTTGGCCAAATAATTATGGAATTATTTCTAGATCTTTACGACATATACATATAATTAGGAGATTAGAAGAAATATTTAACAAAATATTATTAAATTGTTTAAGTTAATAACTAAAGAAAATATGTAAGATTTTAATCTATATATTTTAGGTAAATATGTGTAAATCGATTAGATTAGATTGATTGTTCTTGAATTATTATTTCTCTATAATTAATCTATATATTTTAAAAAAGTATTTAGAAATCAATTAAAATGATTTATGGCACATTTAACAAAATATCATCAAATCGTTTACTTTATTTAAGAAATTAATTATAGAAGATTTTAATCTATATATTTTAGGGAAATATAAATAACTCAATTACATTAATTTTCCTGAATTATTACTTCTCTATAATTAATCTATATTTGTCAAAAAATATGTATAATTCAAGTTGCAATCAATTAGATTAGACTGATTTTAGGAGTACACAAATTAAATTTCAGAATTAAATCTATATATTTTAGGGAAATATATATATACAAATCAATTGTGTAGATTTTTTCTTTAATATTATCTCCCTATATCTCCAATAAGTAGGCAAATTAAATTACTTAAAAAAATGGAAATATGTATCAAGTTTCAGTTTTTTTTCTTTGTTTCGAAATCTTCTCTATTTTAGTTGAAACATTTTAAAATCTATATAATCTTATATGTCTTACATAATTAATTAATTATCCAGAACAAGTTTTTAAGTTAGTTTTAAAATCTTAAGTTGATTACCTATTTAAATTTTAATTCAATTTAAAATAAAATATACAACTCCATAATTGTTCTTCTATAAATTTGTATAAAAATTTATAGGATATTGTGCTAAGGGGGGTTTAATAATATATGGAACTAAATTTCTATCAATAAATTTAGTAGATCTCAAAATTAAAAAATATTCATGATAAATGTGGATAATTGATGCAATGAGATCGTGTTTCCTTATCAAATTTAGTGATTCTCTCCTATATAAACCATACATCCACACCACCATTTTAATATAATGCACACAATTCGATCAGATCAAATAGAAAGCTCAAATTAAGCAACTAAAAAAAAGGCTTCTGTCTATTTTCCTTCATCTATCATGTATCTATATATCTAAGTTAATATTATAAATCTCATAATACATCATTTTTTCAATAAGGAATTTGGTTTTTATGCAGTTGTTGCAGGTGTGGAGGATAAAGAGAAGAGTGTGACAAAGTGGATTACAATGAATTGAGCGCAGGATCTTACAAAGGAGTTGGATCATGTGCTCCAAATGGAATAGAGATTATTGTTTGTAATTGCACCTACGATTATGATTTATACCTCATCAATCTTTGTACTTCATTCATCCAAAATTATGTAATAATATACAAACAAGATTTTACGAGAACTATAAAATTATTGATTTTGGGAAGTATTTTAATTGTAATAAGCACTAATATTTGTTTTATCTTTATTGAATATGCAACAAGTAAATATGATCGACCTATTAATATACTTTAAATCATCTGTTGATTTTACTCTTTATGATATTGGAAATTTCTTGCACACCGTATTATCTCTATCTCCATTAGAGTATACGATTGGAGTTTCGATGATGCAATTTTGTAAGATAAGGTGCATTGTTTAGATGGGAGAGTGAGTAATCTTCAATTATTCGAACTCAAACTTGTGCTTCAAAGTCGGCAACCTCGACCATGTATTTTTATTGCCGATTAAGTTACAATTTATCACAATCAATCTTTCGATCTTGATTATTTGATCCCATTAGAGAATTTATTCAGGAAATGCATTTTGTAATTGAGTACGATAAAACAAGTTGAGTTCTGCATTTCATCAAAATTTTCAAACAAGTTAGTATAATTATTTAATAAAAAAATATGGATATTATATTAGTGTTGTAAATGAACAATAAAATTTAAAGTGTAAAATATTTTAAAATCAAATTATCTCATATTATAAGGAACCTAGGGTTGCACAAATTAATCTATATTTTTTAAGGGAACATGCATAATTAATGTGATTAATTTTAACTTAATTGTTATTTCCCTAAAATATTTGTGGGAATTATAATCCGTTTTCAAGAAAATGGAAAGATATATCAACTGAATTTAAAAACACTTCGTAGCTGTACTTTAAAGTTTTTTAAAAATATACATATTTTGTATATGCATAAATTAGTTCAAATAATTTTTCCTTCTTTATTATTTTCTTATAATATTCATGAGTAGTATAATAAATTTTCAAGAATAGGCCCATATGTATCAAATTAGATGTTAGAAATCCTACTACTTTTATTCCAATATAATTAAGAGTGAAATTCTAAAATAGTAATTTTTATTATTTTACATGTAGAAAATATCACCTTTTATGAAAAAATGCACAATATAGCTAAAATTGTGCTAATACCCTTACAATCTTTTTTATTGGAAAGAAACTTAATTATGAGATTTTGTTGTGGTTAACATTTTCCATAAATATTTTTAAATTGGATTATCGACTAAGTTTGCATAATTTTAAAAAAGAAAAACGGTTAATGGAGGAGAACCAAGCAGAGAGGGCAACAACAAGCTCCGCCGCCGCAGATGCAGACCACGAAAGTGATGGGCCCCTAGATGATGAGGTTGATCAGGAGGAGGATCTGGATTTTCCACACGAGTCCACGTCGGAGTAGATGAAGAACGACTTGCCTCGGAATAAGGAGGAGAGACTCTAGAAGATTCTATGGCGGTGGTGAAGGGGAGACCTATGGGTAAAAATAAGAAGTCGGTTCAAATCGCTCACCTAAACAAGGTGACGAAGCAACAAGTGTTGCGTTGGCGATATCGTGAAAAGTGGTTTGCCTTTGGTGATGGAGGAAATAACCGTCTAGGATCCAAATTCTCTGCAAGAGATCGTTGCAGAGCAGAAGGGGGCTAAACGGGATGACTTGGAAGAGAATAAAACTCTAGAAGATTCTGCGGCGACTTTAAATGGGAAATCAGTGGGTAACAAAAAGAAATCGCGGAAGAGTAATTCAAATCGTCCAGCCCTGAATCGAGTAAAGCAACGAGCGTGACAGTGCTCAAAGATGCAAGGAAAGGTGGTGTGCTTACGGAGAAGGCTTTAATATGTTTAATTGAACACTTCCAAATATGTAAATGATTTTAAGGTTAAATTAGACTTTTTGCTTAAATTTTGTTATTTTGTGCCTTTATTCATAAGAATTGTCATTTTTTAGATGTGTTTTTAATTTTTTGCTATTTTAAGTTATTTCCTCTATTTTGAATATGCATAATGAAAGTAGATTAACTTTTCCATAATAATTATTGGGAAAACTATGAATTTTATCCCAAATAATTGAGTTTCTGGGAATTTTATCCCAAGTTTTCTAGGTTAGGGAATTTTATCCCAAATAATTGATTTTCTAGGTTAGAGAATTTTATCCCAACTTTTAATTTTGTTTGGAATATCATCCCAAATACTAACTCAATTACATATTTGCTGAATCACTATTTTTTTTACATGTACACGTCCGTGTAGATATTTTTTTTATCCAAAGAAAAACAAAAGCACGTAAGCAATTTAAATCTAAAATCCCTATTCTCTCAAATACTTCCTTCTTAAATCCCGTCTCCTCCTCCCCTCATTCCTCAACGGTGGGATTTTGAACTAATGCGATAATGAAGCATGCATCGAGCACCCGCATCTCCACGAACTCAGCTGCAGTGAAGCTTATGTGATCTGTGTAACAACTGCGCATTGCTTGCTCGATTTCTACAACTGCTGAGATGTATCTCTCAACGCTTTCATTCCTGCGTGCAAGAAGTGTTTTAGATCCCTTTCTTTGTTCTGTGCTAGAGGTTTGACCTCATCGATAGGCCTAACCAGCATAAAAAATTCCACCGTTGAGGAATGAGGGGAGGAGGAGACGGAATTTAAGAAGGAAGAATTTGAAAATTTAGGGATTTTGGATTTAAATAGTTTGCGTTCTTTTGTTTTTCTTTGGATAAAAAAATAGTGATTCAGCAAATATGTTACAGAGTTAGTATTTGGGATGAAATTCCAAACAAAATTAAAAGTTGGGATAAAATTTTCTAACCTATAAAACTTGGGATAAAATTCCCAGAAACTCAATTATTTGGAATAAAATTCCCTAACCTAGAAAAATTGGGATAAAATTCCCAGAAATTCAATTATTTAGGATAAAATTCATAATTTTTCCATAATTATTTCTCAATAATTTTAATGCATAATTTAATTAATCAATTGAAATAACCAATTAAAAATATCATTCAGAGAGAAACTAAGAAAAAAAATTAGGATGTATTTAGATGACAAAGTATTAAATGTAATTTTCAGAAAATCTAATAATATGTAGCACGTGATATGTTGTTTATTTGAATCTATCGAATTTGTGTTACTTGATCGATTAATCACATCACATATATTATATTCCCACACATTGTGTGGGGTGCAATACTAGTTATAATTAATTGCTCTTACCCGTTTCAAATGTATAGGGGTATGGGTTTGAATCCAACCGTTTTTTTAATCTTGCAAAAAAAAAAATGGCAGCATGAGACATGATAATTAGGAGGCACGTGGACAAAGATTAGTGGTGGGTCTACACGCCACCACGATAATGTTAGTTTACTGTCTTGCGGCGGTGGTGAATGGTGATGGCTGGGTTTTATTATTTCCTCAGATAATTAAGAAAGCATAGGTGATTATATTCCAATGAATTATCCATACAACAAATATATCCATTAAATATCAACCGACCATCAGACTATTTAAGTTAGGGAAGGTCTTGGGTTAGGCAGGCCTAAACTATTTAGGCGGGTTTTATCCATTAACCCAAGCCCAAACCCATATAATATACCCTAATTGGGATTAATAAACCCTATTTGGGATGGGTCAATCCATGTGGATAGGATAAAACCCGCCTAAACCATTTAGGTCTGCCTAACGCAAGTTTTTGCCTTTAAGTTAAAGGCTCATTAACAACAGAGCTTCTATAGAATCATATAAGTTCTTGGTCCAAATCTTATAGGCAAAAACTTGCGTTAGGCAGGCCTAAACGGTTTAGGCGGGTTTTATCCTACCCAAATGGGTTCACCCATCCCAAATAGGGTATATTATATGGGTTTGGACTTGGGTTAATGGATAAAACCCGCCTAAAATTTGGGTTAATGGTTAAAACCCGCCTAAATCATTTAGGCCTGCCTAATCCAAGACCTTCCCAATCTTATATTCTTCAATTTTAAGGCTAGTTGGATGGATAGATTAGTTTTAAATTATTTTTAGCAAATTGATAGAAAGAGGGAATGTGGTACGTTAAAAAGGCTAGTGTTTAAGATTTATTGAAGTGAGGGGTTGTCCCACAAACACAGAGCCAGTCTTGAATGACTGTAGATGTGAACATATACAGATGGAACCCTAAACCCTAGCTTTAAAAATGAAAAATCGATTCTTCTTTAATTAGTTTCGCTAATCTAAATTGTATATAATTTAATGAACCTTAATGTATCGAAAGTGCTATGATTATAGGAGCCACAAAACCCTAATCATGAATTTGAATTGATCGATTTCGAGAGGTCACATACGACAGCGGTGCAAAACATTGAAGAAAGAGAAACACAAGAGATCGATGAATCAATGTACTTGCATATGGCCCTTCTAAATTTGCATGGGGTACCCTAATTAACATATATTATATTTATATATATAAAGAAGAAAAGGAAAGGGTAGCTAGCTAGCTAGGAGCATGTATATACTATTAATGATGAAACTGAATATATGAGAATGATAATGATTTTGAGAGGAGCCTCTCTCCCAAACTGGCATACAGAAAGAAAATTAAGAAAAGCACAAGAGATTGCATTTCAATTATTTCAGCTTCACAAATTTATATACATGGGTCCGTTGAGGGTTGAGAATAGATAATATAAGAATATTATATTATATCTTCATTATACTTCATTTTAACGTTAAAATTATTTATAGAAAAAATACTTCATTTTAACCTCAAATTCTTCATTTTCATTTTATCTTCTATTTTTTTAATTTTATCTTCGATTTTCTTCATTGTACGTCGTAGACTTCAGTTTTTTAAAAATATTATTCACTTTTATCTTCAATTTTATTTATTTTATCTAAACTAATATATATATAAATATATCACTACAAAAATTTTGGGCATTCGCGATGGGAATTCCTGTCGCAAAGAAAAAAGGATCCCGTCTCAAATTTGAATTTGCGACCGATTCGCGACCGGAATCAGACGTCACGAATTGCCTTGTCGCTAAAAGATTCTGACATAAAGTTAGTGTACAGTACACTGACAAAGGGCAGAGCAAAAAGGAGACCTAAGGCATGGGCTACGATTGGACAATATAATCCATGAGGCTAACGTCTGGATTTATGTTTCTAACGGATAGAAATTCAAATTGCCATAGGTTCACCTGTATATAAAGACTTGCCCTCTCAACCTTAAACTGTTACCTGAACAGAATTCAAAATCTATTAGTCTAAAAAGACAAAGGGCATTTTCAGGTCATCTCTCCCTGTAAAACTCTCTAAGTTTCCGTGTTCTTAACACGAGACTTAAGTCTCCGACTCAAGTTACCCACTGTGTTATCTTCTCCTAGCACGAGGCTGAAGCTTGAAGCTGAAGCTCTATTTGGTGAATATATCTTTCTGAGATATATTCATAGCAGTCAGTTTCCTAGTCTGGGATTCTGATTCTCACGGGTGTATGCCAACCACCTGAGTTCTGGGAAGAACTTTTAAACATCCAATCATTATGGAAAAAATTAGTAAACATCCAACCACCGGAAGGAGGCTGCGTGGTACGTCCCCACTTCAACCTGAAGACTGAGTCTACATGGACTGTGTATAGATCGTAAGGAGGCTTGTATTTACTTAGTGAATTATTCAGACCTTGGGTCTGAAGAGTGGATGTAGGATATTGAAATCCGAACCACTATAAATTCTTTGTGTGCTGCTTTACTGCTTTCTTTTATACTTGCTCTGTTTTTCTGTTTCACAAACTGACTCTTAAAACCTTCAATACTTGTACAAGTATTGAAGTGTATGATGGGTTTTGTATACGGAAAGCATTTATTACAATGAGTATACAACGGTTTATTTCTCCTATCTGTCAAACAAACTTACATGCATGTAACAATGGTATCATCTTGTCTCACCGATAGGGACGATCATACGACGTGTAGTAGATCACAGTAGACAGTATGATCACTTGACCTAGTGAGACATAAACCTGATCACAGCCGAGACAGCGTATGAGGATACGTCTGTCTCGATGGTTGCAGTATTGTCGGAATAAGTAGTCTGTCTTGGTTACTTGACATGCTGGTACGCAAGGGTGGCGTATTGATGGACCGCAGTGAGATGTATTCGACTGTCTGACATCAGCGAATGCAAGATCTCGTTCTTGATTGAGTCCAAATCCTAACGAAGATTCAGGGGTTTGCACGGATTGACTATTGTTTTGACTTGCCATGGTGGAGAGCCTAAGTAACGTGCTCGTATATCCGCATCTTGGGTAACAACAGTTCGTGTAGTACAGTCTGAGACTGGGTTTAGGTAACCAAATCTGAGTAATAGGATGGGGACATTCCCTGAGGAGCTCAATGACATTCATTGTGCCAAAGTCCTGCAGGCTGATTAAGTTCAGGCACGAGTGATAAGGTTTGAGTGGTACTACTCAGAAATAATAAGATATTAATTAATTGTAGATAGAGCTTTTCAGAAGCTCCGATTAATTAATGGATGTCCGGTAACCTTAAATATGGGGATTCTCAATAAATGCAGTCCGTTCTCATAACGTGGTAATAAAGGGGTAGGTCAGTATTAATTCTGTGGTGAAAAAGAATTAATATTAATTAATTAATTGTGTCCTGGGTTGTGGACTTGAGAATTAATTAATTTATAGGCACACTTTATTATTTGCATTAGGTCTCATTTCTGGCCCAAAGTAAATATGCTGAATTGAGTCCAGCAGCCCATTAGGGTTAAAAACTTTAGGTCTATAAATAGACAGCTCTCTCTCACAAGTTGTAACGCAATTCAAATCAGTGAAACCCTAGAGAGAGAGGAGAGTGGGCGACGGCTATCAGTGCAGAGGGAGGAGAATTTCGATTCTGACTTTGCTCCTCACAAGTAGCAGATCTGAACAGCATTGAGATACAGCCCTGAAGATCTAATCTAGAGAACAGATTTCTTTTCTTCTCTTGTCTTTAATTAAATCTTGAAATTAGAATATGTCTAATTTCTGTTTCTGCAGATTTAATTAATACCGCGTGGTTGATTCAAGATTTGGAATTCAAACAAGAAAGATCGGTACAGAGACTACGTAATTAAGGTAATCTCTATTATCCACGCATTAAATTCATAGGAGCATGCTAGAGTTTTGTGAATTGATATTGTGAACAATAAACCATAAATCGATCCAACTTATTTGGATTTTGTGATTCGGTTCACGGATAAATCCCTTCAGCGTATTCACTGTGAAACTGACTTAAGACAAAACAGAGACTTAAGCTTAACTATACTCTATTCGAACAAACCAGTGCTTGTGCTTATCTTTACTTTCGCTGCTTACACAAAATCTTCCGCTGTACTGTTTGAACTCTGATTTCGTGACCAACAGTGTTGATACAATGAGGCCTCACAAAGGGATAAAATTTAGAGGATCAGATGATGGTATTGAAAAAAAAATGCAAAGATTTTGTCATTTAAAGAAGTAAGGTACGTATAGATAAAATGTATGTTGCAAAGTTTTGTTCATTGGACAAATTGATGATGTACAATTACATTGAATTTATTTTATAATAAACAACAATTGAGATAAATGAAGAATAACTAAGATAAAATACATGTTACGTGTAACATCAAAATTCACATCGAATTTATTTAATAATGATCGACAATTGAGATAAAATGAAGAATGTCTAAAATAAAATGAAGAATAACTAAGATAAAATGCATGTTACGTGTAATATCAAATTTATTTTATAATGAACAATAATTGAGATAAAATGAAGTACAACTGAAATAAAATGAAGAGTAGCTAAGATAAAATGCATATTACGTATAACATCAAAATTACAAATTTACCGTTTAATGAAGTAAAACTGAGATAAAATGTTGCATTTTTTTTAGTTAATCTAAATCATTAATTATATTAAATTAATGATCATTATTTATTCTTATTTCTCACAATAAAGATTGTTCTCACAAGATCAATCCTTTATATATACTCTCATTTTTATTCATTATTATTTAGCTATAAATCTAGAATTAAGAAATTAATCAAGTATTTCTTCTGTGCACCGAAGACTTTCTTTCATTATGACATCAAACAATTATAGATATTTTAGAGTATATTTAAGAATACAATTTTATACTCCCTCCGTTCCGGTTGAATTGTCCCGGGTTGACCGGACACAATAACCAAAGAGTGTGATGGTAAAGTAAGTTGAGTGGAATTAATATTTTATTGTTGAGTGTGAAAAATTTATCTTTTTAAGTAATGAGACAATTGAAGTGGGACGGACGAAAAAGAAAACTGAGACAATTGAGGTGGGATGGAGGGAGTATATAAAATCTCCCTTGAACTAGTTGAGAGTACTGTTTGATAAGCAGAAGGTGCAACATTATGAGAGAAATTATGAAATAGCCAATTTGATTATTGTATCTATCGATTTTAGCCACACTTATAAATACATATCAAAAATAGCCAAAAGTACACATTTCTGACACTTTCAGGTTAAATTCAGATATTTTAAAAAAAGAAATAAAGTAATATTCATTAAATATTGTGCAGTGTGTGTACTGTGTGTGAGAGAGTGTAGTGTGTGCAGTGTGTGAGAGAAAACATGAGTGCTACCGAGTGAGACCGGCTGAGTGCCACCGAGTGAGACTGGCTGAGTGCCACCGAGTTAGACTGAGTGAGATTGAGTGCCACCGAGTGAGACCGAGTGAGACTGAGTGCCACCGAGTGAGACTGAGTGAGACCGAGTGAGACTCAATGAGATCGAGTGAGACTGAGTCAGACCGAGTGAGACTGAGTGAGACCGAATGAGACCGGGTGCTATTTAAAAATAAATTCAAAAAATTATGTCTAAATAATTCTAAAATTTACAAATACGACCGAAAACAAATTTAAATTCATTGAAAATTTTTTGTGCAACCAAATTTGATTTTTATATCAAAATTTATTCACATTCATGCACATTTCTCTATTAAATTAGTTAAATTTGAATTTAACTACTAGATTTGACATGAATGTAAAAAATTTGGCTTTCAAATCAATTTTAAACTGATTCCAATGCAAAAATTTATACTTTTGACTAAAATTGTGATAAGTTTATAAAAGTAGCTAAAATTGTAATGTGTTATATGAAAATGACTATTCTAAATAAATAAGACCAACATTATTATGGTGCAAGAAAGGTTAGTGCAAGAGTGGAGCTTGGTGAGGCCCAAGTTCCCAAGATTTGATTGATGGCTGCGTGCTATGACTCAGGTGGGGGCTTCATGCTACTTAATTATTTATAAGTGCGTCTATACACATAAATATATATAGATGCACATATATTATATAATATAAATGTCTTCTTTTTTTAAGAAAAATATTGAATAGATATCATCATGGCAATTAGCGCGTCCATTCAACAAATCGGCACATTCCAAGTGCCCATGATCTTGGGATTAGAACTCATGGACCTTTTTCTCCAACAATTAACATCAATAAGAAGTATGTCCTTTAAAAAAAAACATCATCAATAAGTAGGAAGGTCCATTCAGTGTAGTGGTTAAAATACCTTACTTATGATTGAAAGGTTATATATTCGAAGTCTCAAGAGAACATTTGGATGTATAAGTAGGTGTGTGCATTTAAGATTAATGTATATTTATTAAAAAAAAAATCCATACTTGTGGTGTAGTAATGAAATAGTCTTCTATTTGAGCAACAGAATATCATAGATTCGAAACTTCTATGGACATCTAGGTATATAAGTTTGAATTAATGTATTATTTTTATTTAAAAAATTAAATAAACCTTTATTTCCATTGGTTAGTTATCCACTCACACATATATATATTTCTTCGTGACCTCAATTTATGAAGGAGTTAGGTAAGATTTGATACCAAAATAACATAAATTGGTGTCTCACTATTTTTTTTTGTGAGATTAATTTTAATACATTATTTCAATAAGTTAAATATATCATTTCAATAAATTAAATCCATCATTAAATTCGTCGCACAATAAAAATAATAAGACGGTCATCTGAGAGTTTGCCATATACAAGCGTACGTGAATTAGAGAGTAATATGAAAGTAGGGGTTAAAAGAGAATAGTTTTCACCTATTGATCATTAAATATTTATTTTTGTATGCATAACTTTGTCAAAACAATATACTTTTTCATCTCATGCATTCAACGATAAATTCCCAGTTACGCTCCTCTTCGACTTTATATTAAATTTAGTTGGACCTTACACAAAAATTAGGCGGATTCATAATCATTAACATCAAAGAAAGTTGGTCCAGTTTTGCCCTACAATAATTAATATTTTTCTTTAATATCAACTTTAAAATATAAAATTATAAAAAATTGGCCTTTAACATGAATTAAGTTTTCCAAAAATTATCTTAAAACAAAGCATCTGACATTAACATTATAATTAATTAAGGTGACTCGTACGAGTCTTTATTCACTTATGATATATGAATACATGATAATTATAAAAACAAACGGCAAAGCTCATGCCACAAATTGACAATAACCATAAAACAGATAATATATAAATCTCGTTTATTTAAATTAATTTGTTGGTTTTTTTCTTTCTTTTTAATTATAAACATGCAATGCATCGTTGTAAAAGGAGGTAAGAAAGAACCCTAGCAAATAAAGAAAGACCCTACGAGTGGGAATTTAATAAATTGGGGCTAATTTAATTATTTAATTTGTGTAAATCAAATGTTTTAGCTTTATGTGAATCTTATGGGATTCCTACCATAGTCATGTCGTTGTGGCCCATCATTGTGACATTAGACTTAACTTTATAATTTCATAAATCAAATGAATATAATGTGTATAAATAAATCATTTTCAACCTATTCAATCTCCCTTTCTACTCTCTTCCTTTTATTTTTTCTGCAAAAAACGCTCTCCTAAAAGAGTGTTTTACGAGAATCCTATGCCTTCATCCATGCTTCCTTTATCTCGTCTTGGCCCCTTCATGTATCCCCACCATATTTATCGGATTTATTATAGTATTATTTATTTTCTAATGTATACAAGTGTATTTAACTTTTATATACATTTTATAATTAATATATCATATGTGTT
The DNA here is from genome assembly GCA_026898455.1 of Plectranthus barbatus. Taxonomy (NCBI): domain Eukaryota; kingdom Viridiplantae; phylum Streptophyta; class Magnoliopsida; order Lamiales; family Lamiaceae; genus Plectranthus; species Plectranthus barbatus. Next base: position 33,796 of record JAPKLW010001595.1, read on the forward strand.
TGATCATACTTATATATTTAATATATATGTATATAACTTCAAGTATTCGAATTCAGAACTTCTCTAGTTTATGTTTAATATTTATAATTACCAGATTATATTTGTCCCTTTCTGCGTGTCATTTTAAGATAATTCATATTGCATTGAAAGTTTAGTTTGAAATTCTAAAGTAAGAGATAAGATTAAGAATGGTGCTTTTTCTTGATCAAAATAATACTAATAAATTTAATCATAAATGAATTTCCTAATTGAGGCGGCCGCACTGCATAATTAAACACCATCAGTCAAACTTGCAGCCTAATTCATAAATCTATATCTATATAAATATAAATACTAAAGAAGAAAAGTAATTTAAAAAAAAAAGCGGGAAAAGTTTTTACGATATTTTTAATTCTCAACTCAGGACCCAAAAGATTTAAAAAATTCTCAATCCAGGACCCGAAAGATCATACAATTCTCAGATCCTGGATTGACAAATCATCTTTCCGGTTCTGAATCGATAATTAAACTATCTTTCAGATCCTAAATCGATAATTCTAAAAAAAAATTTATTAAAGGCAAAGTCTCAGATGAGACGGTCTCATCATTTTTATTGTGAGACGAATTTAATGAAATGATGTACTCCCTCCGTCCCGGTCAAATTGTCCACATTTGACCGGGCACGATAACCAATGCTTGTGAGTAGTAGTGGTTGATAGTGGGATGAATATTTTATTGATGAGTGTGAGAAATTTGCTATTTTAGGAAAGTTGACTAATATTATGGGACAGACGAAAAAGGAAATGTGGACAATTTACTTGGGACGGAGGGAGTATTTCTTTATTGCAAATGATGTTTCACCATTTTTATTGTAATATGAGTTTAATGAAATGATGTATTTCTTTATTGCAAATGATGTATTTTTTTGTTGCAAATAATGTAATTCTTAAAAATGAAATGATGTATTTAACTTATTGAAATGATGTATTAAGGTCCGTCTCACAATAAAAAAATAGTGAGACCGTCTCTCAGGAGACCAACTCTTTATTTAATAATTTCGTACAGCGCACGGATGAAATACTAGTATCCATTTCCCGCCAAATTACACTTCAAAAATCTTTTTTTTTTTAATTACAAAAAATCATGCATTAATTAAATTCAATCACATATTGAAAACACGCGTCACGCGACGCTGAAAACCAATAAATTTGAATTATATGGAAAGATATATAGTTCATCCATCATCAAAGTCGAACCATTCCCAAATCTAATTTAATATTGTTAATCAATTGAGTGGAATTTTTTTTTTCTTTTTTCTGAGGATATAATCTAATTAATGCAATAATTAAAAATGAAATATAATGGTGTAGATATGTTTCAAGAAAGATATATCAGAACTAAAACCGTATTGCATTGCTGTCAGAAATTCCTAATGCCCTTGGCTTTTATTTTATTTTATTTTTGTTCTCATTCACGGATCCAACTTTGAACGGGTATGGTGTGGTCCATTTGAAACAAACAAAAGATTCGACATCTGTATTATGGCCCAAGCCCCCTTTGGACCCACTTTCTCATAACTCATACGGGTCAGACTCCTACCCGTATTAATTATATACACATTTTTGTTTTTGTTTTTTTTTCGAAAAACTCAATTTAGATCAAAATCAAATCAAATAAGATTTTTTTTACAGACTGACTCCAGGGCTTCTAAAGTTTTACAAGTTTAGTTTCAATTTCTAAACTTTTTTCAATATAAAAAATTAAAAATAATATAAAAGAATGAATCTTATGTTATATATGACATGGGAATGGTTAAAATCTTCATTTTATTCACCATTACATTATCATTTATCACCACACCAAATCAAATATTACAGATTTGATGATATAATGAGTTGGATTGTTGGAACAAACTGGGAATCGATCGATATACCCAGTGCTTCTGTCTCCATGCCACCTGAATGCCTTGTAGCTTACTACAAACAGAAATCAGTCATAGGTTTTCCCTCATTGCAAAGTTTCTTAAGAAACAATAGCTGCTCAAGTGTTTACAAGGCAAGAATCCAAAAAAAAATATGAATATCTGAAAAGAAAGCAACTCAATAAATCATCAGAGTCCTCCCAATCCCTTCATTGAGTATACTTTATGATAAGGAATACTCACTGAGTTCTAGGTTTGAAGAAGTTAAAACATTTTTTGCATTTTACTGTTCTGGATGTTGCTCAGTTAGTCATTAAGTATTATGTAAATAGACAAGGCTGGAGACAAAAAAAGGCAAAGCATAGCATGTAAATGAAGGCTACTTCAAACCTAGAAAATAATAAACTAGAAAAAAAAACCATGTGTTTTCCACCCCTGAAGATGCTTCACTGCTCTTATTCTCATTGTACAATCATGTTGCAATTAGAACTAATTAACCAAGAAGAGGGAAATGAAAAGGAAGACACACGACATTGCCAGAAATAGCTCGGTCAGTCCCTTGTCTTCTAAGTTCATCATCTTCTCGAAAAGTTACCGTTTCCAGTCTACATGATTCACTTTATCTGCAAAACAAGAAACTGATGAGAAGCCCACAAATGCGTATCATACAGCCCCATAAAGAAAAGTAGAAAATTCCAAATTAAGATATGAAGAAGTGAGCACCTGAGAATGCAATGTATTGTTCTTACATCAGAACAGAACTGCTAGTAGGAGAATATCTTTATGTTTACAATTGACATTTTTAGTTTTTATATGGGATATTTTAAGTTTTTTCAAATTTATAGGTCAACTCAATTTGAATACATTTTCCCTGAAAAAGCAGTAAATGGCTCTAAAGATGAGTTGGCACAGAATGTGCTAACCAAAATCTTCAAATAGAGGAAAAACATAGTGATTGCATGGTATTAACAGAAAATTAACTGCCAGAAAAATCATTAGCAAATTAACAGTGTGTAAAAAATAATGCTCTTACATGCAATATCTCTTGAGGAAGACAGGGATCTATCAATTTTGATTCCTTCTTTGCCATTAGATTGAACCAGCCTGTGTAATCTTGGTGATGAAATCAGTTTTCCACTCATGGAAGATGGCAAAGAATAACGCCTGGTTAGACCATTTTCTTTGATTACATCTTGTCCAAAAGTTGGGGAAGCTTGTGATTTCACTTTGGCCTGGGAAGATGCAGTTGTTGCCATGTAACTTGGTGCCCTTGTCACACTCCCAGGGGTTGCATTTTGATCATCATCTTTAGCTGGAAAAGAAGTTGTATTGATGGATTTGTTGTCGTCACTGCTCAACTGGTCATCCATGAAATCTGTTTCGACATGAAGAATACCTTAGTTTTTGTTGGAGAAAAGATTGTGAGGTTATTCAGGAGAAAGATGTCTAGATAACTCACTGGCTACATTATTTGCTCCTGGTTCAACCAAATCCTCCAACAATTTACTGATTGGAGTATTGGATGCTTGCTTGTAGAATTCAGGGGCTGGATTTGATAGATTCCTTCGATGCCCTTTTGGTTTCTTTACATCAATTTCTTCATTAGATATCTCACCAATGGGTTTCTGATTTTTCTTCAAACCATGCTTAACTTTGCTGCTACCCAATGGTGGATGCTCCTGAGCAGATTTGTGCGACTGACTAGAGAATTTCCTGCCTAACAGCTTTACTTTCTCTGTCTCAGCATTGGCATGATTACCTTCATTTTGAACATTAGCAGAAGGGACTCTCCTTCCTTTATGCTTTGGTTTAATGTGCTCTCTTTCAACTGTTTGGAGTTTGGAGTGATCAGTTTCTTTGTGTTTGGAGTCAGGCGCCCAAACCTGCGATGTTGACCACCTATGAAGCCAGCTCCATGCAGAATTTGAATCTCCCGCACCAAACTGAAGGCGTAGTGGCATTGTAGTTTGCGATGATGCAAGTAGCTGAAGTAGATTGTGTTAGTCACATAAACATGCAATACTAACAATTTAAACAGAGAGTGGCTGAAGGAATAATGCTGGGGAAGAGACACACCAGTACAAACAAAATACTTATCTTAATTTTATTAAATTGAAAATTCAGCTTTTGCATTTCTATTGATATCATCAAGTTATCCCACCTATGCAATTTATGTTGATCAATAAGCTTGGTGTAGGCAAAGCCAACAGTGCTCAGGTGAGGTAAATATCAGGAGCATGACCTACCTCATTAATCAAAGCATTCTTCAACGAACTAATGCGGATTTCGCAAGGATCCTGATTGCTGGCATCCTAGGAGAAAAAAATATGTCATTTCTGGTCTGATAATATCAGATGAATATCGATTAGATGATAACCTCCCAGAGGTACAGGAAGGAATAGAACTAGTTTCTGCAAAGAACAAAAAAACATAAAATTCATTCAAATGATTACCTTTGCAACAAGACGTTGTTTTCTGCATATTCCATTCCCAATCCTGGCCTGCCTCACCATGTAACCTCTGGTTATTGCTTGAAATCTGACAATACCTTGAATACAAACTAGTGTCGCAACGGCCTGTCTTCGAACCAAATGACCTCGAATAGCAGCCTGCAGCCTTATGGCGCCCTTTAGAGTTTGAAATCCACGACGGGCCTTGAAATCATTGAAAAGAGAGAAATGACAAAATTTTCAGTACATTTCTACAAAATCTGTATTAAAAAAAAAAAAGTGCAAGCAATAAGTGATAAAGATGCTAACTACTAGCAACATTTACCTGATGACCCCTAAAAGAGGCTTGAACAGTTATAGCAGCTTGCTCAAGCTTAATCTTCTCTGAACCCTTTGAAAGCCCAGTTTCTGATGGCTCATCCTCATCTTTCTTTGACAGAGAGGACACTTGCCCCTCACTTGCCGATACTGCTGCAGCCTCTCCCTTTTCAAAGCTTGAGTTGTCTGTTCTCTCACTAAAAGTAGGAAAGAGGTCTGAAATCAATGGTGCATCAATTACTGAAGTGGGTATGGATTCCTTAGACGAAACTCGTGCTGGTTTCTCACTTGCAGATCTCTACACGTATAACATAGTTTTAGAAACACTTTCAGCAATTTAAATCACAAGCACATAAATGATGAGAGGATAACAGCAGTGGTGGTTCTTGCTACTGAATGTTTATTAATGGAATAGATTTTAGCCAAACAAAGACAATAGAGAGTATTGGATTCCATGAGGAGAGGAAACAAAAGCTGGTTCATTTCTGTGCATGTAAATGTCAAGTGATCCATAGATGCTATGAGGAAGCGCGAGAAATAGAGAATACAGAGGATGGAAGACTTATTGGAAACTTACAGAAAGTTCTCTACCAATCGACAAACTAGACTTGGAAGCTTTTCTGCCAAAAAGAATTCCCTTGATCCATTTTCCTGGAGACTTTCCCATCCTGACAAGACTGTTCTTACAATTTATGAACTTGATTCGGAGACCTGTACTAATCCAAGACTCTGCAAATGTCATAATCATACTAAAGCTTTGAGCACTAAAACATGCGATTCCACTTTCGAAAATAAATAAAACATGTAATTCATTGGTTTTGCATTTCCGTAAACACAGCCATTCATGCAGATGAGGTGAGCCCAGCTATGCTGCTGAGATGTGGTTGAATAAACTAAACAAATCACGAACCATAATGAAAAAAAAATCATCCTAATGCGCCTAAGAAACAGGATAAAATGACAGGTTTGGCAAAACCAAAAAAGATTACGGTGACCATCAGAAAACATCAAAGGGCCACTAACTAATTCTTGGAGTTTCTAGTTAGGCGTGATCCTCAGTAGAAATTAATCAAAAAGAAAAAGAAACAAAAGGGAAAAATGATTTCTTCCATACACAGTAACCTTTTCGAGTCAACAGTTCGAAAATTGTATAACCACTTAATGCAACAAATCTTGAACTTACAATAGCTTCAGTCATTTGTGGAGCCACTTTGGTAAGCATGACCATCTAGAAAGACTCCAAGATTTTCATGTATAATCAAACGTGTAAACAAGAAAGGAAAGAAAAAAAAAAAAAGAAAAAAAAAAGGATCCTCCATGTAAAAACAAGTAAGAATCGACAAAAATTACTCCAAACTAGTCATACAAACTCCACCAATAAAACGAAGAAAAGAACGGTAAAAGAAAGAAATACATCCCACCAAGATTTCACAGGTAGACTCGAGCCACATTCACTGATGCGGGTGGATGCAGATATTCTTGAAAACCCATGCAGGAAGTAAGCTAGAAATCTCAATTTAAAAACCAAACCCACAAATTATACAGGCTAACACAATAAAATAAATCGCAGTATAACAAGAGATCTTCAACTAAAATACCATGTCACCTGTTAAAAGATTAAAAACTCAAATCTTTCGGATATCGCAAAATGGGTTCTTGATAAATGTGTGTATGCAATGGTGAGTATTTATTACATGCATACAATCACATTACACATAGTCATAAATGAAGTGGAGCGTAAAAAAATTCTGCATTTGAAATACCAAGACTGCAACGATAGCAGAACAAACTCCGGTCGGAAAAAGACAACACCTGCAAACGTTTAATTTATTAATTTCGCATCGAGATTTTCTCGCTTTCTTATATAATTTGGCTTATTCAAAGTAGTTGTGCAGGGAGCCAGTCTCAGATGCAGGCGGCACCGCAGCAGGGGGTCGTTTCATTCGGCGATGCCGTCGGCTTAAATTCTAAGCCCCACTTCAAATTTCAAAGAATTCGAGGGTTTTTCCTTTTTTTTTTTTTTTTAAGTCTTTTTGTAAATTAGTCATTTTATTTTTTTGAGTGAATTTTAGTAAATGAGTTTACTTCACCTACAATCAAATTTAAATTGGAACTTTAGTTAGTTAATAAGAACTTGAAATGGAATCAATCTCTAAAAATTATTGTTATAAAATTTTGCACTTGTTTGTGACTTATCTATATATAGAGTCTTGCAAAAGCAAGTAAAAATCTTGTATATCAGCTACAGAATCTCTATGCATGAGCTAATAAGGTGATTGGTGGTGAATGCCATTTTTCTAAAAACGAAGGGAGAGAATGACCATTCTGTGAAAACACAAAACAAGTTGATATTCATACAATTATCAACAGCTGTAGATACTAATTAATATTTCAAGTGTTGGTAGCTGTAAAATTTGTTTGATTGAATATTTTGCAGCTACAACAAAACAAGAGACAAAAACAAGGGACCATATTCTCGAGTTGCAGAGAATGATGTAGCTAGCTAATCAAATCGAGGGTAAAGAGGTGGTTGGGTGCATTTACTCTTTTGGGCTTCCAATAACACCATCACCGCCCACACAAATATATATACCACATGGGATGGGAACTAGGTAACATGCATGCACTGCCTACTTTCTTTCACTATATAAATGAATATTGGAGAGTATATTTCGTGTAGTGTAGATACAAAGGAGTATGATTTCAGAAAGAAAAAAAAAGAAAACGGAAAAAATGCCATCTTGCCCACATGCTTCCATTGTACACTCTTCCCCTACATTCAACTCCAGTAATAAAACTCAAACAAGCCTTTGATTATTAATATTCTTAACTCTCTTGACTTTCATATTGTAATTGTAGTCTACATGCTGAATCTACGGCCTCTCTTCTCGAGATGGTAGCCCGCGTAGCGTAGGACCACCATCTTATTTTTATAATATGATGCATGGCTTTGAATCTGGTGTAAAACCAACAGCTTTGAACTGACTTCACAAACTTCTCAATTTCAGATCTCTGAATTATGAATCCTCTTCACTTTCTCAAACCCGCATTCAATCCTCCTCAACACCCACCCGTTTTCTGACACATACTTTCCATTTTCTCTACTCTTCGTTTTACTATTTTCTTGCAAAATTTCCAGAATATTTTTCCATGCAACAACAAGCAAGTTGTGTACGCAAGAGGTAAGCCACTTTACTACAGAATTTCCCCACTGTTTTCAGAACTTTCTTGCAGCACATTGATTTCGGATTCAGACAGCCATGAATTGCACATTCTAACTTTATGGGATGCTCAACTGAAATCATGGCCACCCTTTTCCGATTATGATATGATTGCTGCCTCTTTTCATTTCATCTTTCTTGAAGCTACTGAGCTCTGAGAGATATAGCACAGTTCTTGAGCTTTTTCAAGAATGGTGGATTCATGGATCCCATTCTGTCTCCTGATTTCTACTGCTTTTCTTCTTGCACCTTTCCAATTTTCCAATGCGCAATTAGTTCCAACAGAGAGCAGAACTCTGTTCCAAATCCAGGAGCTTCTAGAATATCCACAAGCTCTTCAAGCATGGAACAATTGGACCAACTTCTGCTTTCTCCCTCCGACTCCTTCTCTCACAATTGTCTGTTCAGGTAATCACATTACAGAGCTAACTATTGTCGGAAACAGAAGCTCCCCATCTCACATTACTCCTAAGATGTCAGCTTCCAACTTTGCTGTCTCTCAGCACACTCTCTCCCATAGATTCTCAACGGATTCATTCTTCACCGTCCTAACTAAGCTCTCCAGTCTGCAGAAACTGACGTTAGTTTCTCTAGGACTGTGGGGCTCGCTGCCGGCAAAGGTTAGCCCGCTCCGGACACTTGAGGTGTTGAATATTAGCTCCAACTTCATATTTGGTGAATTACCTCATTCGGTTTCCAATTATCAAAGTCTGAGAAGTTTAGTATTGAGTGATAATTTGTTCAATGGAAGTGTTCCTGATCTAACAAGTTTATCAATGTTAGAAGAGGTGCATTTGGGTAACAACTATTTTGGGCCTAGTTTCCCATCATTAAGCAAAAACCTTGTACACATTGATCTTGCAAGCAATTCTCTGAGATCAAAGATCCCCAAAGACTTGAAGAAATTTAACAAGCTTCAATTTCTTGATGTTTCATCTAATAAACTGATAGGACCAGTCCCTTCATTCTTGTTCGCACTGCCATCGGTTGAGCACATTAGCTTAGCCAAGAATCAGTTGAGTGGAACATTTCCACCGAATGCTTCTTGCAGTCGAAATCTTAACTTTGTGGATGTTTCAAACAATCTTTTGATTGGAAAGTTGCCTTCTTGTCTTGCCTCCAAAGTGGGGAATAAGAAGGTTGTTATAATGTGGAACTGTTTGTCAAATACAACCTCAAAGTATCAAAGACCAAGTGCTTTCTGCCAGAAAGAGGCACTAGCTGTCATGCCTACTGTAGGAAACCAGGAGGAAAAGGAAAAGGAATCCCCCTTGAAACTGGGCATTGTTCTTGGGATTGTTGGGAGTGTTGTAGCGATATTCGGTGTTTTAGGCCTCTCGATTCTGGTTCTCTACAGAAGGATGCAAAGGAAAAACGGCAGCATATACAGAAGTGAGAGCTTCGTGATGGAGAAGACTTCAGTCCGAGGCTCTCCAATTGGAAGTAAGAAGACTATTACCAGCAAATGTGATGTTTTTTTGTCAATTGTTCTGTTCTTAATTCTTATCTGTGTTTGCTGTTGCATTTCCATTAGGGCATGTGCCGCAGCCTATAAGGCTGACATCTCTTTCACTGCCTCCGTATCATGTGTTCACACCGGAGGATATGCAATACGCCACAAATAGCTTTGATCCATCAAATCTAGTGGTAGAAGGGGATCAACGCCAGGTATTGCTGAGGCCTAACTCCTAAGTATGTGTGTGAGAGTTTGATGCCAATTTTTCTTATGCCTTAAAAATTCTTGAACAGCTATACAAAGGGTGGCTGAGAGATGGCTCTGCAGTCTTGGTGAAATGTCTGAAACTAAAACAGAAGCATTCAGCCCAAGCTCTGCAGCAGCATATGGAAGTGATATCCAAGCTGAGGCATCGGCATTTGGCAAGCGTTCTGGGCCACTGCCAGGACCATCCAGGCTCAGCCAGCACACTCTTTATTGTGCTTGAAGACATTGGCAATGGCTCATTAAGGGACCACCTAATCGGTACTCAACTTAACTTCTATAACCGGTTGTCTGAAATCAAGCTTTTTCAGAGAGTAATGCACATGCACTACTACTTTTTATCCCCCGTGTGTGTAGTGACAGATTGGAGGAAGAGAGAAGTGTTGAAGTGGCCGCAGAGAGTGGCAATCGCCATGGGCGTAGCTAGAGGTGTCCAATACTTGCACACGAGCGGAGTGGTTGGAAATGACATCAAAATCGACAACATTCTGCTAGACCACAGCCTCACTGCCAAAATAAGCAGCTACAACATTACCATACCTTCTAAGGTTAAAGTCCTTCATGTGCAAGAACTAATGTGTAAAACAACCTTAAAACTCTTGACAAGTTTGTTACTTGGTGAACATAGGTTGGGGCAGAAAGCCCTCTACACGGACAAGATGCATCGAATCATCACTCACACGGAGAAAAGGAAGACATTTATAGGCTGGGAGTCATTCTTGTTGAGGTCATCACTGGTAGACCTATGCACACAACGAGTGAAGTAGATGACCTTAAATTTCAGGTCACTCCAAGTTCTGAATACCCATCTTTGCATTTGATTCAGACGTTGATCTAACACAATATTCTCTGCTACAGCTAGAGAGAAGCCTAGCAGAATCAGCAACAATGCTACGAGATGTGATGGATCCCTCCATGCGTGGAACATTTGCCTATGAATCCATGAAAACAGTGGTGCAGATCAGCATAAATTGCTTGAGCAAAGATCCGAGGGGGCGACCGACGGTGGAGGATGTGCTGTGGCATATGCAGTATGCAGTACAAGTTCAAGAAGGATGGACTAACAGTGAAAACCTTAGTGGAAACCTGGGAAACAAACTCTGATGCAATGCAGTTTTTTGTCAAAATCAATTAGTTGCATCAACTCTTAGGTGTCTCTCTGTCATAGTATAATTCCAGTAAACAAGATTTGTATCTAGGAAATTCTGGTGATAAACATTGTAAAGATTCTAAGTTCTCTGAAGAGTAAAACAATACTTCAAAGAATGGACAAAGAGTCAATCATTGGACTTTGAGATTGAGACTCCTTTAACTGCTTTCTACTTCTATAAAAGACACAAAAAAAAAAAAAAAGAAAGAAAGAAATATTGATGCAATTTTCCCATCACATTCGTATTAGTATATTATTATTATACATAAATAATAAAATGTATTCTCTCTGCATTATGTTGCCAATATTTATGATTCTAGATTTGTAAATTTGGAGGTACTATTTTCATTTTTTCAAGCCATTGGCGAAATAAATAATGTGAAGCCTATGTAATAAGTTAGCCCTAATCACAATTTCTCGAAATAAAATAAAGAGCCCCTTTTCTGATCCCCGTCTACAAGAAGATAGAGTTTTTCCGGCAATGTGGTGGACGACCGGCAGCAGCCCATGAGGCAAAAGATTGCACAACTAGTAAAAGATGGACTCTACAAAGAAGCCGTTGCGCTCTACGCGCACAACCACTCAGCCTCTATTCCTCCCACAAATTTCACCTTCCCTTACATCCTCAAAGCCTGCGCCGCGCTCAAGGCTGTTTCCACCGGCCAAATGTTCCACGCCCACCTCCTCAAATTCGGGTTTACGAATAAGCACACTACTACTGACCTGACTAATATGTACATGAAGCTGCGGTTAGTTGACAGTGCAGCCAAACTGTTCGATGAAATTCCCCACCCAAGTTTATCTATTCTTAATGTTGTAATTTCCGGGTTTTTGCAAAACGGGTTTTCCCAGGAAGGTTTTAAATTCTTTCGTCTTTTTAGTGTCCCTAATCTCAGGGTTGATTCGGTTACAGTAGCGAGCGTGTTGTCTGCGTGTGGTAATGTTGCTGATGGGACGCAAATGCATTGTTTGGCAATCAAGATTGGCGTGGAAAGAGATGATTATGCGGCAACATCGCTAATGACGATGTATTTGAATTGTGGAGAGTTGGATTCTGCTTTGAGTTTGTTTCGGTGGATTGAGAAGAAATGTGTGGTCTTCTACAATGCTTATGTATCAGGGCTTGCGCAGAAAGGGTTTGTTGAACCCGTGTTGTGCCTGTTTATGGAAATGATGGAATTGCTCTCCAAGAAACTTACTGCAGCCACAATGGTTTCTGTGCTGTCTGCTTGTGGAAATGGTATGTGTTTAAGATTTGGCAGGCAACTTCATGGGATTATAGTGAAAGTTGAATTAGAATTCGAGGTCAACGTTGGGACTGCCCTTGTGGATATGTATTCAAAATGCGGTTCCTGGCAATGTGGTTATAGTGTATTTAGAGACATGGGAAGTAATGGGAATCGGATAACATGGAATTCAATGATAGCTGGACTGATGCTAAACGATCAATATGAAAAAGCTGTAAATCTTTTTGTTGAGTTAGAGAGTGAAGGGGGGTTGAAAGCTGACTCTGCCACATGGAATTCTTTGATCAGTGGTTTTTTTCAGCTAGGAAAAGCAGAGGTAGCTTTTCACTGGTTCAGGAAGATGCTATCCTGTGATGTAATGCCTAGTGTACACTGTTTAACTAGCTTGCTGGCAGCTTGTTCATCTCTGGTGGTGCAAAGCTACGGAAAGCAGATTCATGCATATGCTGCAAGAAGGGAAATCGTTGATGATGAGTTCTTGGCTACTGCAATTATCGACATGTATATGAAGTGTGGGCAACCTGCTTTAGCCTGTACTTTTTTTGATCAGTTTCATATAAAGCCAACTGATCCAGCATTTTGGAATGCCATGATCTCAGGGTTTGGAAATCACGGGCAGACTGAAGCTGCTTTTGATATGTTTAATCGAATGGTTAAACAAAATGTTAAGCCGAATTTAGTTACTCTGAGTTGCCTTTTGTCTGTATGCAGCCACGGCGGCCTTATTGACAAGGGATTCCAATTTTTCAGATTATTCACTGTAGGATATGGTTTCAATCCTACTCCAAAGCATATGAGTATCTTGATTGATCTCCTAAGTCGTTCTGGTAGACTAGATAGAGCCCTCGAGCTCCTTCAAGAAACAAATGAAACTTCTGCTACACTTGCGGCTTCTCTCCTTGGCGCTTCTGACCATCATTTGGATTCCAAGTTAAGAGAAAATATGGCTCAGAGACTTTTAGAATTAGAACCTGAAAACCCGATTCCTTTTGTGGTTTTGTCCAACATATATGCTAGACAGGATAGATGGAAAGATGTGCTCAAGATTAGAAAGTTGATGGACAAGAAGGGACTGAAAAAACTCCCTGGCCTTAGTTCGGTAGTGACAGCCTAAAGGTAGCTGCATGTGCACAGAACCGAGGCACACTCTTCTTCTGAAGTTTTTTATGTGGTTACTCGCAGTTGTTTTTGGGAGCAAATCAGCAGTACCATGAAGCATGTATGGTGATTCATTGATGAAAGATATCCATTCAGCTTAATTGTGCTGAGTATTTGACCACATATGTTGTATGAGCTTCTTGGTGATGGACCATATTTATTGGTGTACCTATTTCAATGTACATTGGCTATCTGAAAGCATTCCAGAAGAGGTGTAACATGGTTAGTTAGACTTTGAGGAGGAATGCTGTATGATTCTCAAACACTAGAGTAGTAGTTCAGTTCCTGTCCTGCAGATATGCAATTTTCTAAATGGGGCATTTTATAGCTGTGAGCTGTTAACCCAAGATCGATATTTGCTGCAGTTTCTCCTCGGTTATCCTCAACATCCAACTAGTCTAATCTCGTAGATCTGGAATGCTCCAGAAAAATTCAAATCTATCCAGAAGTTGAAGATCGAGACCAATCTTAGTTGAAACAGTCAGTCAGCTTCTGGTACGAGAGACAGCCTACCATAACTAGTCTACATCATTTAGTAGTTTCTGGAATCACCTGAAGATATCTGAACCAGTTGCAGCTAAACAAGTCCCTTGTTTTGTAGTACCCTCTTAATAATTCCTGATACATTTTTATTATCCTTTTTTTTTTTAGCAAAAATTTATATTTAAAATAGTGGAGCTCCCCTGGAATTCTTTTGGTTCATCCACTGGTGCAAAAGAGTACTTTCGTGCACCAGTATCTTCTTTTTGTGTACTAGAGTAATTTTTTATTTTTATTTTTTTTTTAGAAAAAGGGTGTACTAGTATAAGTTATACTAACTCACGAACATGAATATCACTTTTTAGAATTTTCTTTTACGAGGAAAGAATTATTTCTTGATTTGAATGCAAGGTTGCAATTTCTCGTAAGGATAACAAATTATCAATTTCATTATATCCAACTTCAGTGGTCGGAATGCTTCTATAAGAAAAATCTTGTCCATTCTTAAAAATTCATCTATACATGACACACAAATGCAAACAAAAAAAAGAACATTGGAAATCCAAAAGGTACAGATTTCATTTCATGGATGCGTATTTCTTTCTCCTACTCAAATGAAAGCACGTTCAACGATTTTATTATTTTTTAAATCGAGTAACAATATTGATTTGGGACGTTAAAGATTTGATTTTGGGTCTCATTCACTTAGGGTGAAGGGTTCATTAATTTACAACATGATTCCTTATTTACAGTATAAGAACATTCCTACTCACCAAAAAAGATAACAAAAAATGATTGAACTGTTTTAAGGACCATGGAATCATGGGACTAATTTAATTTTGAAAATCAACCTAAAATCCCAAAAATTTACAAATTTGTATATCCGACAATGGAACAAAATGCGTCAAGCTTTTCTGTTGGGATCAATTCATGGGTTAAGGATGAAGCTTGCTGCACAACCTATACTTGCACTAGTACTCGTTGATGATGGTAGCGAAAAACTCAGATGAGAATTCATTCCCGACGAGACGTCATTCTTCCGATTGGAATGCAGGATCGTGCGTGATCGCTGCAGCAACTTTCTGATCATTTGCAGCCTGAGTCTTGATGTCGGAAAATAAAGGAGGCCGGTGTGAATAAGACGACGAAGCCACGGTGGGGATTTTGGCTGTATTGGGATTAAAAGAGGAGAAGTTGAGAGTAGAATGTGTAGCAGAGAATAAGGGTGATGAGAATTTGTTGCGGTGATTTGGTGCGGTGAGGTCTAGTATGACTGTGGGGTGTGACTGTGACGTGGAGACGGTGGCTCGAGGGATATTATTGGTGTTGGAGTTGAACCCGAAAAGACTAGGGCTGGTGGAGGGGCCGCAGCTGAGCATGGTGGCGGCTGCTGATGTGGCGGAGGCCATGGTGGTGGCGGATGGCGGAAGAGGGTGGTTGTGAGTTCCTTCGTAGGTTGTGACCAGAATGCTCATGTCATCTATGCATCTTTGCACCTGAAATTAATCAAACACGCAACACATTAATTCTAACATTTCAGTTTTTTTTTTTTTTTTTGTGATAATTTTTCAGTGAAATTAATTTGTATGTATATATATTTAATATAGTTAAAAATAAGTGATTGATTATAGGAGAGATGGATGGAGAAACCTGTTTTCGGACGGGGCAAGTGGAGGAGACAGTGCAGCGGTAATAAGCCCGGGGGCATGGATTCCCTTTGGATATTTTCTGTCCGTACTTCCTCCATTGGCATCCATCATGCATCTGATTATATAAACACAATATAATTAATTCAGAAACAAAATCAAATGCATGTGTGTTAATTTACATAGAAAGAATGCATACCGTTTGAGTGTTGCAGACAGCTCTTACAGAAACCCTTGGTTTCTTCAAAGGGGTGATATTGTCTTCATCTTCTGCTCGTGCGTTGCTTCTTCCTTCTTCCTTGGATTCATCTGAGATGCTTGGACTGGGATTCCTTGAACCAGAATTGTCAGAGACTAATTTCCACTTCAGACCTAGTTTGGTTTTGTTCAACCTATTCTTCTTCATATCCTCCCTTCTGGAATCAACTGAAAATCTGCCGAGGCTGAGAGAAACCAGCTCAGATTCGTCGGCCATGGAAGCCATATTTGTTGATTTCCTGCCATTGAACTGCATTTTTAGAGAACGGTAGTCTTTCATCATCTGAGATAAAGTGAGTTTCAGTCTCTCATTTTCTTCTCTAACTTCTTCCATCTTCACTTTTGCTTCCCTCATATTTGCCTCCTGCATCAGAGATAAATACCCAAAAAAAAAACTATAGTTCAATCGGGATCGAAATTGGCAAGTTACATAGGAAATTAAAGTCAACTCCTCACATTATATGAAGAATATCTATCAAAACTAATTAACAAACTTGGATTAATTAATTTCCGAAGCTAACAAAAACGTTGACAATCATAGACATGCTTCCACGGATTAATTAATTTAATCAAATCCAATTAAAGAAGAAATATTATAATTTACCTCATGATCAACCATAGTTAGGGTTTGTTCAACTGAAGAGTACTTCATCATGATCCTCGTTTCTTGCTCAACTATGAAAAACTCTCTGAATATATCTTCGCCCCGTTAACTTTTCGATCTGCCATTTATAGGAATATGGAGATTGTGAGGAAAATCAATTAAAGGCTTACAGCAGCTGACCTTTTCCATGTTACGAAATGAAAATGTCAACTGTCAAGAGTGTCATGTATAAATATCAGTCAGCTGCAGAAATTGTGTATATTTATTGCATGGTATTGGTGATGGTGGGAACAAAGCAGAATATTTCAGCAAAGCTGCGTCGGCTGCCACCCTGGCAGGCTTCATGACCACCGGCATGATGCCGCTGTAGAATTTTTGACCGTTTGTTTGACTATAAATATTCAATACTACAATTATTTGAATTTTCTCATTTTCTTTACAAATAAGGAATATTGCCCGTGTTTGTTTATTTCTACTTTTCATTTACAAATAAGAAAGAAATATAATTAAATGCATGTTAACCGACTTTGAATAAAAGCTAGCGTTCATTGATGATTCATACATCACCTTCAAAGACCGAAAGCAGACCGGTGTTTGAGCCTTCTATATATTAATATACTGGCTCTTTATTCAATTTCTCTCACCTTGAAAAATACTCAAACTCTCTAATTTGACTCCAAAAAAATACATTACCTAAATTATGCATCTAATTGTGCCAATCATAATTCTCAACAACATATGTCAGACATTATATATTGAGAAAATATGCAAATTTATCCCGAGCTTTAGATGAGTTCCCAATTTTATACCAAACTTTTAAATATAATAATTTCAGGCTTAAATTTTGAATGAGTTCCCAATTTTATCTCAAACTTCTAAATATAACAATTTTAGCCTAAACTTTGAATTTTTTCCCACCTGTCAATATTAAAATATCGAAAATCTTACATGAGCAAAAATAATTACATGTCATACACAAAAACCATACACGGACATTACTCTTCCATGTCATTGTCATTCCATGATATTCATGAAGTATTTATTAAGAATAAGGAATTTTAGAGTAATATATTTTCATAAAACTCATGATATCTATATTAAATATAAAGAATTTTAGATAAATATATTTGATAAATTATTAAGATATGACTTAATTTTATTCTTCGTTCGTTTTAATATTAAAAACAAATATATTTCAATTATTATCTTAGATCCTATTTTAAAATAAATTGTTCACAAAAATAATATTCTTTTAGAAAATTATCTTAATTTGAAAGTAGAATATATAGTTTAGATTAATATAATATGATATGTAAATGAGTTGGTCTCCTGAGAGACGGTCTCACCATTTTTTTATTATGAGACGAATTTTAATATATCATTTTAATAAGTTAAATACATCATTTCATTTTTATAGATTACATTATTTACAACAAAGAAATACATCATTTGCAATAAAGAAACACATCATTTCATTAAATTCGTCTCACAATAAAAATGATGAGACCGTCTCATCTGAGAATTTGCCTATGTAAATATGTGTGTCCACGTAAGATTTTCGATTTTAAATATTGACAGTGAGAAGAAAATTGAAAATTCATTCAAAGTTTAGGCCGGAATTGTTATATTTATAGTTTTGGATAAAATTGGGAACTCATTCAAAGTTTAAAACTAAAATTGTTATATTGAAACGTTTGGAAATAAAATTGGGAATTCAATCAAAGTTTAGGATATATTTTTATATTTTCCCTTATATATTAATCAGCCAAATATTATAACATAAATACATAGAAGTAAGATCCTAGTTGAATTTCCATAGCAACAATTCCAGAAATAAAAGCAGCAAAACCTAGAAAAGGGTGTAGATTCAACTCAAAATATCAGTCAGAATGCCACCAAGGCTATGCATGAAACCATCCCCATCCTATGAGCTTTCCGAAGAACTAGGGCATCGGTATCAGTCCCGGTTTCCTCCCTGCTTACAGGAACCTGCATTTTAACAAGTGCATATTCAGTATAGATCTGAACCCGGAAACTGCTATGTGGATGTACAAGCACATTGCTAGTAATTGACTCAACACCAGCTTGCTGCACTTCCTAAGCATGATTGCAGAAGAAAATGGCTCTTGGACGAGTAAAAAATATACAAAATAGGATCAATCAAGTATTTGTCTATTTGCATTTGAATATTATTCTAGTTGATGCTTTCCCAAGAACAGATGCATTTAATAATGTAATCTTTAATCATAGTAGAGACAGAGTCCACTGTGATTCTTTAGTAGATAAAAGCAACTACTCCCTCCGTCCCAAGTAAATTGTCCACATTTCCTTTTTCGTCTGTCCCACAATATTAGTCAACTTTCCTAAAATAGCAAATTTTCTACACTCATCAATAAAATATTCATCCCACTAACTCCCACTACCACTCACATGCATTGGTTATCGTGCCCGGTCAAATGTGGACAATTTGACTGGGACGGAGGGAGTAGTTGTTAAGCCTAATATATTGAAATAGGTCAATAGTTGCTGAATAAGTACAAGAATCGGTTTGTTTAGAATTAGATTGACCCGAAAATGTATTTAGGGAACCTATACGTGACTAGATGAATGTGATTAGATATGATTTATAAACTATCACCTACTTGTGTAGCATGACTACACTCGGTTATTTTATGTGTAGTCTTCCAATTAGTGAGGTTGTATTATCATGCAAAGCATGTGATGAAACTAATCCTACCAGCCACTCTCTTACAAGTCAACACTAATATTTAATGAAGGCCTATTGAGCAATAGATTACTTACTACATACAGATCAATCACTAACTCTTGTTTCCTCTGAAAAGGCAGTATAGAACTAAATCTTTCCTGGTATCTAAAGAATAATAGATAAAGGCTGCTAGTGCAGAGTGGATGAAGACGGACAAGCCCACCATGTATATTGAAGGCTATGTTCAATTATAAATTAACATAGGCAGCAACTCTGAAACATATAAAAAGAATGCAAATGTGAATTAAAGTAAACTTGGACATTTTCTAACAAACTTGTGATGAAGTCCAACCTGCTCCAAAGAATGACTAATTATTATCTTACAAAGCCCCATATAAAAGAAGAAATAGAAGCTTTCATGACAACTTAATGAGGTTCGTGAGAAGGAAGTACACTGACTTATATCTAGGTCAATATTGCAACCAAAGACATTCAAACTGTATAATTGGAAAACTTCTTAATAACTGGCGTCTTCAACTAATGAATAGCCTCGTGATTAATTCTTCCAAATGGTCAAAATCTTAATATCTACCTCAACAGTGGAGCATGTCATCAGCTTTACCAATGAAAAGCATTTTTTAAGATGCACACTGTCATGATTATGATGTGGAGCGAAGGTTGGAGGCGAGTAAGGGGACGAGGCCGTTGCTAGTGTATCGCAGAAGGGGACGGGATGTAGGCAATTTATTATTTAGCTGATCTAGTTATTTTGGGTTGATTTAATTAATGTTACTTTATTTGAGTTATTTCCTTATTTTGTTTAGAGAGGGTATTTAAACCTCAATTAGGGTTAAACTTTGGATTATTAAAGAATTGAATAAAGGTTAGCCGTGGGTGGCTTTGGGCAACGAAGTCTCTTCGTTGATTCTTGGATTTGTGTTACTAACAATTGGTCCGACCTGCCGGATTCCCGTCCACCGAAATGACGACGAGATCAGTCAATGAACGATTAGAGAAACTGGAGGCTGACCAATCGGATATGAGGGAGAAACTAAGCATGACTTGCGCCCAGTTGGAGGCTAATAGCGTTCAGTTGAGCGAGATCGTTGCTACGTTGGCTGTACTATCTAAGGCGATTCTTCCGGGGCAGCAGAAGTCGACTGGGACGACGCCAGAAGGGGAGGCGTCCTCTGAGTCATCTAAAGCAGCGAAGAATCTGGAGCATCAGACGCAGACAGTTGGAGAACTCACGCCGTTGCCATCGTTTGGAGGCGAGGATCCCATTGGGTGGGTAGCCAGGGCTGAACAGCAATTTGAAATACATGGAACGTCTCGTGAACGAAAGATCGCTGCAGCAATGGTCGCAATGGAAGGCCCGGCATTATACTGGCTGACATGGTTGCGTGGGCGTAAACCGGGTCTGCAGTGGGCTGACTTTGCACAAGCGCTGGTTGCTAGGTTTGATACTAGGTTCAAAGGGAGTAACTTCGAACGTCTGTCGGGAGTTAGGCAATCAGCGGGGGTCGACGAATACATCTCAGTATTCGTGCAGTTGGCTAGCCAAGTTCCAGGATTGTCGGACGCACATTATTTGGGATACTTCATGAACGGTTTACAGGCTCCTATCCGTGGCGCATTGCGGCTGCTTCGCCCGCAAGAATTGGAGACAGCAATGGAGTTAGCAAGAGACATTGAGGATAATTTGTCTCTTCCAAATAAGGGCCGTGAAGGGCAGATTTTTGGGACTGTGGGGGCTCGCGCAGGGAGTTTTTCAAGACAGTCGGGAGTAAGTGGGTGGTCAGCGACGGGCAGCAACATAAGGGGTTCGGGGAGTAATTACATGAAATCTGCAGGGCAACCTACAACAGCCGCTACCCCTGGGTTTTCTGGGCAGTCCACAGCCCGCTCCAAATTCACGAGATTACCGCCGAAGGTGTTGGAGGAACTGAGGGCGAAGGGATTGTGCTTCAAGTGTAAGAAACCATTTACACCGGGGCACGATGTCCACTTAAGCAGTTAAGAGTGATGGTGGCGGAGGAGGATGAAGAGTTGGACCTTCAGCAGTATGAATATTATGAAGTGACGGGTCAAGAGGGAGACCAGGATGATCGGGGAGATTTGGAGGAAGAAGGAAGCGATCTCCCGATTTATTCTATGACAGGTATATTTAGTCCACGAACTATGAGGCTTCGCGGAGTGGTGGAAGGATGTACCGTGCAAGTTCTAATTGATAGTGGCGCCAGCCACAATTTCATATCGCCTGCTTTGGTTTCATCGCTGAAACTTCAACCTGACAACACGGGGCGGTTCGGAGTGCAGTTAGGCGATGGGCATAGGCAAGAATCAGAAGGAGTGTGCAGACAACTATCCATCTCTTTGCCAGGGTGCGCAGTGAAGGCGGATTGTTATGTGTTTGCTTTGGGGGGAGTGGATATTATTCTAGGAGTGGCGTGGTTAGCATCCTTGGGGAAGTCCACGCTAATTGGGAGACTCTTACCATGAAATTCGAGTTAGATGGTAAGCCAGTGGAGCTGAAAGGGGATCCATCAATGTGCCGGAACTTAGTGAGCCTTCAAACTTTAATCAAGACCACGGATGTTGAGTTTTGGGCAGTGGTTGTTGATCGGGATTCCGCAAAGCTTTCTGCTGCAGCTATAGGGGAGTTGGAAGGGGTGATTCAGGAGCACGCTGAGGTGTTTGAGGAGCAGCGGGGGCTGCCCCCAAGACGCGCTACAGATCACCGCATCGAGCTGATTTCGGGGACAAAGCCAGTGTCGGTCCGTCCTTACCGTTATGGCCACTTGCAGAAGGATGAGATTGAACGGTTAGTTGGTGAGATGCTGTGAGCTGGGATAATTCGGCCAAGTTCGAGTCCTTTTTCAAGCCCGGTTTTATTAGTTAAGAAGAAGGATCACAGTTGGAGATTTTGCGTAGACTATCGAGAGTTAAATAAAGCCACGGTGTAATACAAATACCCAATTCCAGTGATACAAGAGATGCTGGATGAGTTGGCAGGAGCTCTCGTATTTTCGAAGATAGATTTGCATTCTGGATATCACCAAATTCGAGTAGCAGACCCTGACATTCACAAAACGGCATTCCGAACACATAGTGGACATTATGAGTTTTTAGTCATGCCATTTGGGTTAACAAATGCTCCTGCTACCTTTCAGTCCACAATGAATGACTTATTTCGCCCATATTTACGGAAGTTTGTGTTAGTCTTCTTTGATGATATTTTGGTTTACAGCAAATCTTGGGAGGAACACCGTGAGCATTTGAGTTTGGTGTTGCGGATCTTGGCGACGAATCAATTTAAGGCTAATCAACAAAAGTGTGATTTTGGCTGCCTCAAAATTGAATATTTGGGACATATAATTTCACATACCGGGGTTGCAATGGATCCATTGAAGGTCAATGTGGTGGTAGATTGGCCGAGACCTCGTTCGGTTCGCGAGGTTCGGGGGTTTTTGGGTCTAACAGGGAATTACCGGCGGTTTGTTAAAGAATATGGCCTTCTTGCGCGGCCCTTGACAGCTCTACTGAAGAAAGAGGCCCCAGCCCGATTCGAGTGGCCTGCAGAGGTGGAGCAGGCATTCCAGCGCCTCAAAAAGGCGCTAACTGAGGCACCAGTTTTAGCTATGCCACGGTTCGATCGTCAGTTCGTAGTTGAATGTGATGCTTCGGGCACCGGAGTGGGAGCGGTGCTCATGCAGGAGAGGCGTCCTGTCGCTTATTTCAGCAAGTCTTTAGCTGATCGTACTCTCTCCAGATCAGCCTATGAGCGGGAAATGATGGGGTTGGCGCTAGCGGTGCAACATTGGAGGCCATATCTGATTGGGCGGAGGTTTATAGTGCGTACCGATCACCGCAGCCTTAAGCACTTGCTGACTCAACGCATAGCAACACCATCGCAGCAGGTTTGGATGGCAAAATTATTGGGGTATGATTTCATAATTGAATACAAAACGGGTGCCTCTAATGCCGCAGCGGATGCACTTTCAAGAAGGGTGGAGGAGACATCCCTAACGGCCGTTAGCGGGCCAGAGTGGTTGGGATTGGCTGACGTCGGGGAGGAACAACAAAAAGATGAACTCCTACGGAGCATTATACAGGATTTGGAGACGAATTCCGCGAGTCACCCGGGATTTGAGTTGTGGGGTAACAAGCTACTCTATAAGGGACGCTTGGTGTTGGCTGCAAATTCTAAGTGGATACCTCACTTGCTAGAGGAGTTTCATGATACTCCGACTGGAGGGCATGCGGACGTCTATCGGACTTATAGGGGACTAGCACTGAATGTATATTGGAGAGGGATGTTCAAAAGGGTACAAAGTTATGTTGCTCAGTGCCTGGTTTGTCAAAAAGCCAAGTACGAGGCGATGAGCCCCGCCGGATTGCTTCAGCCATTACCGATTCCAAATCTGATTTGGGAAGATATATCGATGGACTTCATCACGTGTTTGCCCACTTCAAGGGGATACACATCGATTTTAGTGGTGGTGGATCGTTTGTCCAAGTACGGGCACTTTATAGCCTTGAAACCACCAGTTACGACGCGATCTGTGGTGGAAGTGTTTGCTAGAGAAGTGGTACGGTTACACGGGATGCCACGGTCTATTGTCAGTGACCGGGATTCATTGTTTGTTAGTGCTTTTTGGAGAGAATTGTTCGTATTATCTGGAACGCAGTTGAAGTTCAGTACGGCGTATCATCCCGAAACAGATGGGCAAACTGAAGTCTTGAATCGAGTGCTAGAGACATACCTGAGGTGCTTTACTTGTCAGCATCCGAAGCAATGGTTACGTTGGCTTCCGTGGGCAAAATATTGGTACAACACGGCTTATCAGACTGCAGCACGTATTACCCCATTCGAGGTGGTGTATGGTCGACCACCCCCAACCATTCGGCGTTTTCTTCCTGGTGAAAATAGAGTGGCTGCAGTATCTGAAGTTTTGGGGAGTAGGGATGTGATATTGGCCCGTTTGAAGGGTAACTTAGAAAAGGCACAGCAATGTATGGTTAAACAAGCGAACAAACATCACCACAAAGTGGTATTTGAAGTTGGGGATAAGGTGTTTTTGAAGGTGAGACCTCATCGCCAATCTTCAGTGTTCCGACAGCCTTCTCATAAGCTGTCACCTAAGTTTTATGGACCTTTTCTGGTTGAGGCCCGTATTGGGTTAACGGCGTACAGGCTGTCACTCCCTCCTACAAGCCGCATACATCCGGTATTTCATGTATCACAGTTGCGGCGTGTCGTGGGAAATCATCCTGTGGAGAGGGAGTTGCCGAAGAGCTTGGAGTTACTTGTGAGTTCGGTGTACGAACCGGAGGAGGTGTTGGCATGGAGGAATAGGCGAGAAGATAGAGCAGATGGTGAGGAGTTGCTGGTGAAGTGAGTTGGACAATCTGTTGATGATGCAACCTGGATGAGTAAGGCCAATTTCCAGAACCAATTTCCAGACTACAACCTTGAGGACAAGGTTGATTCGAAGGAGGAAGGAGTTGATGTGGAGCGAAGGTTGGAGGCGAGTAAGGGGACGAGGCCATTGCTAGTGTATCGCAGAAGGGGACGGGACTGAGCCTACATTCGTAGGCAATTTATTATTTAGCTGATCTAGTTATTTTGGGTTGATTTAATTAATGTTACTTTATTTGAGTTATTTCCTTATTTTGTTTAGAGAGGGTATTTAAACCTCAATTAGGGTTAAACTTTGGATTATTAAAGAATTGAATAAAGGTTAGCCGTGGGTGGCTTTGGGCAACGAAGTCTCTTCGTTGATTCTTGGATTTGTGTTACTAACAGATTATCACCAATGTCACAAACCCCTTTGTCCCCGAATGGAAAACTCATAATATTTCGCTGTTAAAGTTGATATCTAGATCATTCATGAGTTTCCTCTACGAAATACTGTGCACACTTATCTCAAAGTTTGTTCAGAAGAGTTGAAATTGGTACATTTAATTTCTATGTAAACAACTGATGCGGCTAACTTGATTCTCTAAAACCATAGAGAGTAACATAACTTTCAAAAATAATCATCCAAAGATTATGGCTTAATAGCGTACAAAGAAAATGTGCATATCAATAAATATATATAAAGGAAAAATAAATATACCAATAAAAATAATAAGTGTTATGCATAATACTCCCAAGGCCTATTTTAAGCAAGCAGGTGAAGAGAAACTTCCTACTTAAGGAACTAGATCCTCTTATGGGATGCCACAAATACAAATTTAACATAACAGAGAGTAAATATCAAGAAAATAAATCAGGATACACATATGTATTTATTAGAAAGAAAGGTCCTCCATGTCTTACCTAGGAAATCTTTAAATGCTTTGTGCTACCTGGTCCATTCAAACTCTGCACCAGATCTAGGATTGGCACTGTTCAGGCGATTTGCATCATCAGACTTTATGGAGTTAGCAAAGGTGTGCCAGCCTAATAGATATGGTAGAACAAACTGCAGATAAGTATGAACATAATTAGAACAATCAAAACTCAAAAAATAGTATTGCTATTGCAGATCATAATATGAGCTATTTTACAGAATTATGGTCACAGAACCCCTTCATATCACCCCGAGTCAGACTAGGGCTACATATACGATGGTTGCACAAAATGCACTTCAATCAAATTCATGGGAAAATTTAAATATTGCCCACAAGGATAAGAATCATTTACTGGCTAGTTATAGTTCTAAACTATAGTTTCCAACAAGTTTATCTCTCCATAGGTCGTTAGTCAATAATGATGAACAGCTAAAAAATCTCCCAAAGTGACTACCCTATGAACCCCCATGACCTTGATGATGATGTTCTTCATTATATCCATTTATCCTTCCCATGTTTTGAGTCATTTTCAAAAAAATAAAAAACCATATTACTAGGATGTAGAAAAAATCCTTAGCCACACACAATCAGATGCAGTATAAGAATCACTGAATTGAGATGAGCTTCAGCTTACATTGAAAGCTGATACAAGAACAGCAAACTCTGCTTTTGTGATTGGGATATAAATGCTCTCATCAACATTTGTGATCTTGTTTTGAACACCTTTAATTATCCAGTAATCCAAGTATAAGAAAGGCATGGCGTTTATAAAGTTGTCAAAAAGCTGCTATCAAAATCTTAAGAGGCATGAGGGGTTACTCAGATTAAAGAAGCGGCCAGAACCATCAGGTAAGGGCTCCACTTTCAACACTTTCCTTACTCTGCCCTCATCACTGCATGATGCAAATCACATAAATTAAGAATAAAAACCTCCCTCATAGCTAAGAAAATTATGAGCATCATATGATCTGAATGACAATGCAAATGCAAGGTCTTAGATGCTCGACTTAAAGAAATAGAAAGGGAGAATGCATTAAAAAACACTAAAAAAAAAAAGGAAAACAGAATGATGGTTCTCTCAAATAATTGGCAACTACTGAACTGAAGTACTCAGAATGACATAGTTGGACCAAACCAACACTCTATCATTCAGCAATACTCATTGTTAATGGGTTCCAACTGACTTCACACATAGCCACATATCAGATATTAAAAAGGTAGACCAAGGATATATTTTTATTGAATCGATAACCAAAAGAAACTTGCTAATTACTATTGGCTTGTATATCAGCCAACCCAAGATATCTGTTTATCTGATATTGAAAGAAAAAACTCCTTAATTACCACTGACAAGGATTTTAAGCAATAGAAGATATAATAATACCTCTTTCCCTTATTAGGATCATGGAAAAATTCACAAGAGTCTCTTGCGCCAAGACTGATTATATTTCCAATTTCAGTAACTGACAATGAAAATACCTGGAAGCACAAAAACAATCATGATAGTAAGAGAAAGTTGGGGGGAGGATCACATGTCAAGCTTAATGGCAAGCCTACTCCCAGTTCAGAATGGTTCAAGATTGAAGCCAAATTGTCATGTTTGTACACCTCACACTGGTGGCTTTTGATGAGCCATACTTCAGAATTTTTCTTAGTCTTGGAGAATCAACAGCATATCAAGATCTAGAGTATTTCTTAATAAAATTTAGGGCATGTTCAGCACAAATTTATCCACCATGTGAATAGCCAGATTTATCAATTCAAATCAAAACTTCAATCAACCCACAAGAATGGAATGCACGCAGCCATCTCACACATATACATCTATACATATAAATGAAAGATTCACCTGTTTCCGACCCCAATCATATTGACGAACACCAGAAGCAGGAGCAAACTGAAGCAGAATAAAACCTTCTCTCGACAATTTAAATGCACCAGACTGCTCCACCAAACAAACATCCAATCATCAGACATTCCATTTTCCAAGATGACAGAAAAACAAAGCAACATACATCTAAAGGAGAGAACTCCGGGGGTCGTGGCTCTACAGCAAGAGCAGCTTTCCCTTTATATATAGAATAGCCTACATAAACCCTTGGTGGCGACTGCCCTGTTTTGCCAAAAAAAATGGATTTATCCTATTAGCGTGTTTTGCTGTTTCAGATATCTTCAAAGTTTAACCAAAACTGACAGAAAACTTAAACTTCATATAGAACCATTATCACGCGTTTGAGAGGCTCGGGATGGGAGAGATCAAAATGAACAAACTCCCAATGACATAATTACTCGACAACAGAATGTGTTGTAGAACTAACCAGGCTGCGAAGGAGAGTCGTAAGGAGAGAACCTTTGCTGTTGATGATTTTGTTCTTGAGGTGTCGTGTACTGGTTTTTGACATTAACGGACTGTTTTTTGGAGTGATACTTTAGCGAGCGGGGAAAAGAAGTATCATTTTTCCATCTGGGAAGCAGAATTGAAGTAGGTACGGCGGAATTGCAAGCGGATAACTTGCGGGGTAGTGGAATTGAAATCGCTCCTCCTGTAGGAGCAGCACACAAGCCGTAGTTAGCCATTTTGGGTTCTTTTTTTTCTGCGAGGTCTGAAATATTTATTATTCGAGGGTTTTGGGGGAAGATTTCACCTTCACAAAAAGTTGGATTACAAGATAAACTAGCAATGTATCAAATACTGCCAAAATCAGAACTTCCTTTTCCTAATGAGATTAATACATAAAGAATTGGTATTCAAGATTTGGGATTAAATAATGAATTTAATTACCAAGAAAGTGGGTCCCACTTCTGTTTCTCCTTCATTCTTCACACTATCTGTCGCTACTCGGGCTAAAAAACATGCCTTTTTAAATACCCAAACAGAAAAAAGTTTCACAAGTAAATTGATTGGTCAAATCACACTTGATTGGTTGTGGAATTTGCTGCAGCTGGAGATGGTAGTACCAGACGGCGGTGGAGCCCTCGATTAGGGATGCCGTCACCGGATCCATATGTTACGGTGGATGATCACATTGTGGACAAACTGGAGAGGCAATGTGGACTTGGACTCCCCTGCCCCTGCCATCAACAGTCACATGAGCTCTTCTTTTAACTTGATGACCATGTCGTGGGCGAAGATAATCCACAAGGGTCCCGACTGGATAACGGCCCAGTTTCGGGTCGTCCAAGTTATCATCCGATGGATCAATCACTTCGTAGTATGGCGCCCAAAGCAGTCCCCGTTAGCCTTATCCGATTACAACCCGGTTGGGGAAGCGCAGCCAGCATCTGTTGATGGTGTTTGCAGCCAGGCAGCTCTCTTCCTTCCAGCAATCTCATTGCTCACGGTCCTGCACATTCGCATCATCAATGTACAAGAATACCTACTGCACATTCGCATCACGGTTGAGGATTTTTTGTCTCTTATTACACACGTGCACTTCTCTCTATATCTTAAGGAAACAAAGTGAGGCATCGGTTATCATTAACTAGGAACACAATGAGATATTGTGATGGAATTCACCATTTTTACCACCCATCTTTTTACTTCGGCAAATGCTCGTTGCAATAGAGATCATCACATTGCAATATCGAACAAAACCAACAGCATAGAATATTTGAATACTCTATTCTTCTTGTTTTACCCATACTCACACAACCAAGAATCCAGAATTATGGGTCCTGTAGGTTGCATGGGATTTCACTATAAAGAACACATCGAAGCTAAAAAGTCAAGCAGTGAGCCAGTATTCAATTACATTTCCTTGAATGAACTGCATTTGTTAACCTATGGAAACATCACACAAATCAAGAATTACTATAATTACTAAAACAATGCTCCAGTTATTCCAATATCATTCTCATTCTGGCAAATCAGAACATTGCGTTGCATAAGATTCATCATTTTTACAACATGATACACAAAAGATGAAGTAAAGATAGAAAACCATTAAATAAATATAAAAAGCCAATAAATTATATATATTCTATATCTTCTTCGATATTTGAATGTCAATGTCAATTAAGTTGGACAGACAACGACCAGCATACAGACAAATGATCGTCTCTGGAACCAGTTTAAGAACTTGAGATTCGAAGATGCACAGACCAGATTACCAAGTTGGATTGGAGCCTTCTCTTACAGAAGGTGACCTGGAACCAACAGTGTCATCTCTTCCCAACCTAGACATACTTCTTCCGTTCTTAGGAGTGTTCAATCCAGGACTCGCACTTCGATAACTTGCTCTAAGAGATTCATCAATAGAATGGGAAGACTTGGCGATTGCATTCCTCATAAACTTCTGGGCAGCAGGTGAAAGTGTCCGTGCACTTGGACTTGCACTTCCTCCTCTAACTGGTGATGGCAGTGGTGGTTTCTGAAACATCTTTGACCTCTCCTTGATCTTCCTTGCTGCCTCCCTCGATATAGAATGAGCCTTAGCATCCCTTGATGGGGGCATGGGGATTTTAAACTGGGGTCCGTCCCCACTGCCCCCAATATCAATAGGAGTGTCCTCTGCCTCCAACCTCAGCGGAGTCCCCTCAATTTCACCCCAGGTTATGAATGGTGACTCATCAAGCCCGGGAGCAGGGGATGGTGTTTTCACAAAACTATATCCATTATCTGCTTTTTTCTCAGACTCCGCATAAAATTTATTAGGGGTCTTCCTCAAATCCTCCAAATCATATTTCTTCACCTTATCAATATCTCTGCTGCTTATTGCAACTGGAGTCCCCCCTGCAACAGGTGCATAAAGCACAGAAACAGTGTCATCATCCGCCAGTTCATCAGCATTCATAGCTTTCGCATGGAATCTTGTATTTGATCTGCTAATCTCCCTTGTCAATCCCTTCAGTCTCAAGTCTCTCTCCTCATCCGTCAAAGGAACCTCCCCTCTATCAGCCGGATGATACATCAATAAGTTTTTCGGTGTGTATTTCCACCCTTCTAACGTACTAACCGGCTGATCCGAAGTCCCATACCCATCAGTGTTACTTTTCTCCCGTTTGTTCCCATTCTCAATCAAATTGTCACCTGAAATCCCCTCTGTTGAACCACATTCCAACAAATACCCATACTTCTCATTGCGCTTCCGATTCACTTTCTCCATAATTTTTGAAAAGCTCTCATTGTCCTCACTCGTATACCTCCTGAAAAACTCATCAAGCGACAGTGAAACATCAACTTGTTCTTCCCCTCCATCACCACCGCCGTTAATTTCATCGCCAACAAAATTCTCCTTAGACTCATTATTAAAGGACGGAGTAACCGAACTATTCCGTAAAAAGGACGAACCAGGGGTTATAGTGGCGGAGCGACGCGAAACATCGGCTGCTGAGTCCACACCCTTCCGCAGGCGTCGGCGCTCGAGGATCTTGAGCTGAGCATCACGGATGAGCACCGGATCATGGGTGCGAATGGCTTGCAGCCAATCCAGGCGATCGCGCAGTTTGGGGATGTCGGGGAAAAAGTCCCGCTCGATTATCTTCTCGATGGCGGCCACGTACGCGTCTTCGTCTAGAACGGTGGATGCACGGCGACGCTTTCGGGTGGCGAAATCCGTAGTTGAAGCGGAAACGACGGAGGAATTAGGGTTGAGGTTAGCATCGGATGAAGTGGAAGGGGCTGGGGAAGGCGTTGAGAGGTGACGGGGCGAGTGGCCTGGGGATAGCAGCATGATTGTATCTGCGTGAGGGGCAAGGAGAGGAAGAAGATGCAGAAATTTAGGGAATTAGGGTTTTGGAATTTGGGGGAAACCAGAATTGGATTTTCTCCCTATAATACAGAACGCGTAAGAGCCTCTGTTTCATTCACCCTTCCTGCTAGCTTAAATTACCCACCGACTTATTATTATTATTATTATTATTATTATATCTTTTTACTTCTGTTATTCTTAAGTAAAAAATTATATTAGCCTGTTTTCATTCTGATAAAGATATATGTTAATATATTTTTATAATATTTTTTTAGATTGTTAAAGATATATATCAATATATTTTTGTAATATTTTTAAAATTTTATATTTATTTTTCCTTTCTAGATTAAGTTTGTTCTACTTGTATAAATAGATGCATTGGTTTGATCATTAATAACAATTATTACTTTTTTTTTAATATGTCTCTATACATTAACTTCTAACATGATATCATAACGTTTGTTCTTAGGGTGCTCGATTCTTGAGGGATTTAAAAAATGAGATTTTTCTGGCAACGTTTGTCTGCCTAGTATCCTGTACTGATTGCTACTACTGCACTGCCTACCTATTGTCCGCGTTGATTGCTACTGTCCGCATTGACTACTTAATGTCTGCCTACTATTCTAACGACTCCATCTACTGTGCAGAACTCTTCGCATGCCCTTAATAATTTATCTACTACTACTACCTCTACTTTAGCAAATGTGTTTAGTTAGTCCGCAAGTGTTCGGGCTAATTATCTTTGTACCAAGCTGAACATGATTGATATACATGCTCCAGCTTGAGAGAGAATGTTAAAGGTATATGCTAACATATCTTTGTGTTATCTTTTAAATTTTATATTTCTTTTTCTTTTCTAAATTAGGTTTGTCTTACACGTATAAATAGGATTAGGTTTGTCTTACATGTATAAATAGGTGCATTGGTTTAATCATTAATAATAACTACTACTACTTTTCTTCAATATGTCAAATTACCCAAAAAATATATCAAGTTAAATTTATTTTCATTCTCTTTCATGACTACATTCACATATGGAGAAAAAATATACAATAATTTTTTTCATCTCAATTACGAATTATTAACAATAAAAATATTAATTAATTGTTAGGAGTAATTCAATTTCACATAATCAATCCCCATGAACCATTGTATAAGGCCATCTGGTTGGTAAAAATATTAATTAATTGTTAGGAGTAATTCAATTTCACATAATCAATCCCCATGAACCATTGTATAAGGCCATCTGGTTGGTGCTTGGAAAAATTGATACTCTCTCCGTTCCGATTATATAGTCCACTTTGATTTTGCACGTTTGTCAAAAATTATTTAATATTTAAACAACTTTCCAACATTACCCTTATTTAAAGCATTAATTAACCTCTCATTTTCATAATATCACATATAATATTCTCATTTTCCAAGATTATTCATGGATGTAATAGTAAATGATCATATAAAAACAATACCAAATATAGAAACTGGATTATATAATTGAAACACTCTAAAATAATAACCCGGACTATATAATTGGAACGGAGGGAGTCCCAATTCAGTGGAGCCTGCATGTAAAATGTGAAGGAAAAGGAAACTAAATTATTAATGAGCACTTACTGGCAAACTTCTGTAGGCAGCAAAACCATTGAAACTTCTCACTAAATGTTTGGCCACAATCTGTCAAAATATCAGAGCATTACAAATTTATCTTCTCATTAAATATGTAATTGTAAATGAACAGACAGTATCTGGATATACAAAATGAAAGTAGGCTTATGATTCCTCTCTACATGGTACATAGACATATAGCTCCGCCAACAGAATCACAGGCTAGGTACAGATATTCAACCAACAGGCTGTTCAAGTATGTGTGTTTTTATGTATGTATGTATGTATTAGGCAGTAACAGATGTGAATGCCAAGATGTATCCAACAAGCTTTTGGAAAACTACAGGCACCGACCAACCCATGTCAGAATCTGCAGCTTTCATTTGTCGATGCTCACAATGCTTCCCACACCTTGTAATCTCTGCCCTCCAAAGCCAAGGACCAGTTTTTGTCACCTTTAGCGGGTTCATAGTAGCCGGGTCCAATCTTCATTGCCAACTTTTCATCAATTACTGCTGCATATACCTCATTTTCTGCCTTAATTATCTTTACCTACATCCACAAACAAAACGCCAGGATCTTTCTTATAAACACTGTTAATGGAAAATTGTATCATTATTCATATTTGGTCAGTGAGATGCCTGAGGCATAATACATGGTAAGACTGGGTTAAAAGGAATGACAAAACATCAGAAGCTTACAGTGCTCCGACAGTGGATCTTGTTCCGCTTCCGGATTGAGATGAGTTCCGAGATTTGTGATTTATAATCCGAGAAAATATGGTCATAAAACACAGATGGTGTCCCCGGGTGAGTTAAGATATAGGCATAACCTTGCATTTCTTTACCACCTGGGAATCTCCAATGACCCTTCAAAAAGGAGTAGTAAAATAGATGTAAATATATCAAAGCAATGTATAATTAGGTTCCACTGATTCAGCAGTTAACTATTCATGAAATAAAATAAAGAAAAGGATGCAACGAGGGCCAACCTGAGTAGAACCAGTATCATGATTTTCAATAAAAGTAACGGCCCTAGACGGCCACCATCCCATAACCCCGGGAGGTTTTCCTTTCTCATCTGCTAATCGCCAATATTGACGTTTATCAAGTGCCTATACAACAAAGATCAAGATAGACAAGAAAGCAAAAGTAGGTATACTAAAAAATAATACCAAAACTTATTTTATTTTTGAAAACTAAGCTGTATGCTTACAGCATGAAGAACTCCCTTGGTTGTAACGTCGAATGCACCAGCAGTTCCATTCGTAGCATTAATCCAATCTACTATTCTCTGCCTATGTGCATCTTGATTACGATCCATCTCTCCGTAAGTGTAACTAAGTGAATCCCAGAACTCCCCCACTGCAAAGTAAGGCTCACTTGCTTCTAAGTAGTCCTTCACGTAGCCACCCCAAAATCCTCGTGCAAAATCAAGTCTCCATCCATCATAACCAATCTCTTCTCTGCACATCCAAGTACCAGCCAATCTTATGAAACAACACCTTTAAACAGACACGCACTATGTACTTTTCTATCATTTAGTGCTAAATTGTCCACAAGGAGAACAATCTTTCCATTTTTTCATATTAGTTAGGATAATTCTAACATTGCCATCACCAGACATTGCTTAAATATAATAAAGCATGCAAACAAATTGAAAATTGAACATTTATAGACTTGAACTAATAACCACCTCCTAGCAGCTTTGACAACTTAAGCATTAGCCCTCTTACCATCAAACTTTACTTGAGCATTGAAGAAAACAAAAGAAATTTAAACTAATAACTAACCGCAACCAGCATAGCCATTCCTTGATATCCTTTCTGACAAATTCTTGAGAGTGATCAATGTTTGGAGCTGCATGAAAGCTATCTCCGCTGCTCTTATTGCCCCTTCCCTGTGAGTGATCAAACAGAGGCAACATTTAGAGTTGAAATGTACCCTATGCACAGCCTACTCTATCGAAATGGCACAAGAACAAAGGTTACACCAAAAATGGTTCATTTACAATAAGATTACTTCACTGCTTTTCTATACAAATATGCATGTCCTTATTAGGCCAATAACAATATTAATGGTTAGTCTCACCATCCAGTCAAAATGCTTTGCACAGAGAAGAATGATTGCCAATGAAGTTATTCTCTTGATATTACATAAAAAACATATATGGAAGACAATATGGTAAAAAAAAAGTCTCCTAGGGAAGCAATTATTCAGCATCTGAAAGTTGGCAGAGTAAAGATCGGCAGCCAAGATGCAAGCAATTAAGGAGATAGAATATTGTTTACCAATTTGATACACACAGATATAATGAGAGAAGTAAGAAATCAAGTGATAAAAATGGGACAAGAGGAGAGGGTTTGAATATAAGCTGTATATTTTTACTTATTACAATAGAAAAAAATATATGGGGTTTCCTGATAGGACGTTAAATAGTTTTCACTTCCTCTTAGAGTCCGTATTGCAGTTTCCAGCTAGTTATCGGAGTTAGTGATGAACATAACGTATAACCATATATGTTATGCAGCTATATTACTGATGATACATTAGAATATTATCATTTATAAACAAAAGAATATGACAGTTGGTTACAAAATAGAGAAATAATAAGTAGCAACATTTCCCAATTTTACCCTATTTGTTTTCTCCTTCTCTTATATCTGATGCTGGGATGTACATATCAAAATGTCAAAAACATCAATTTAATTTACTTACAGTAAAGTACTCAATCCATTAGAAGTAAAAATGCAACGATGGAAATCAAAGTTGAAGGGTTTGAACCTGGAAATGGGGATCATCAGAAACAACAGCACGGTCATCCCAATTTAAGCGGCCACCAAAAATATTCCAGATACCATTTTGATTCTTGAACTGTGCACATCGATGGTTTAAGACAACATCTCCAAGAACTTTTATGTCCACTTCATGCAGTCTCCTCACGAGATTCTTTAGTTGATCCATATTTCCGTACCTAGCAAACATAATTGTAATCATCATTATCAAGCAATTATTAACCTCAGCAATGAATGGTGTTATTCATGATTGTAGCAACAGCAGTAACTTAATCACCAAAATATGATAGTAAGTGTTCTTTCATAAATAATGGTATTCTGCATCACCAGCTCAAGCTCGATGATCACTTCTCAGCATATTGTTTTTGTAACCAGAGAGCGGAAATATTATCACTCTTTCGATTTCTATAAATATAAAAGACCTGACAACATGTATTAATATTAACGGTGTATATTTTTATAATACCTGGAGTTTAAGTTGTACAAATCCCTTGGCATGTAACCTTCAGGTGAAACAGAATCAGTGGGTGGAGGTAACCATATCACAGTAAAACCAACCGATGCTAATTCTGAAACTCTTTCATAAAGTTCCATGTACCATCTTCCTGATTTATGTGATTCCCAATTAAATCCCTGGCAGAGGATTTCGTATCCTGAACCAGTGCCTGAAGATACAGTTACAGGGGTTGTTGAATCCTCGTCTTCAGACAGATCAGTTTCCGTAAATATAGGAGTAGAACTTTGGAAGATACTGTAGGCTTCCGCAGCTAGCTTCTCAATTTCTTGGAGAATGCTCTCTTGGGCTTTCCTACTTTTTGTTTTGCGACTCTTTTCCGAGGAAATATCAGTCACTAATTTATTAATCTCATTAATGATACCACCAGCATAAGCAGAAACTACTACTTTTGACTCGGAAGTATCATCAGATATCACTGGGGAGTCGAGCACCACCTGCTGCCCCTCACCTCTAGAATGAGTTGAACTAGAAAGTTCATCTTTGGCCGCATAACTTGTGAGGGGTATGTAAAAATCATCACCATCACAATTCAACCATGTGTTATCATTCAGCTTCAGCACAAAAACAAATGCAGAGAATTCTGCGTCCAGTGTAAATGACCCCGAAGAACCACGCCCATCTTTTTTTGGCTGCAAAAGGTATTCAGCGCTAATATGAAACTAAGGGCTGAACAACTAACCAAGATTTTGTTAAGTTTATGGAAGATTGTTTAGTAAAAACTACTTATTTCACAGGATGAAAGATCATTCTTACCAATTGCTTACTATTAGCAGTGTTCCTGTGGTTAACAATAAACTGTATTCTTTTCTAGGGTTTCAAAGAGTCGCAGCAATGCTACAAATATCTTAGTTTTTCCGAGTAATAAAAACTATTATGCCAAGTATTACTTTGGTTTGAGAAACAACTTCTCAAGAAAAATAAACATTTCAGGAATATATGAAGTTTGAAACACAGTTTTTGGATATGATATTACAAATGCATAAAGCAAGAATAAATGGAGATTTTGATATGATATTAAAATTGAATAAATTCTACTGAGCATATTCATCTTGTTCTCTGGTCCTTTAACGGGGTTGGCATTTTACAAAAGCAACAAAGTAAGGGGAAGAAAGGACAGCAGTAAAATATGCTTCACCATGTAAGCTTAGGTTTCATTAATGAATAATCAAATTGGCTCGAGTAAAATAATTCAGATAGGATTGACTGGCTAAGTTCACAATAAACCTGATGTCAAGATTCAGGCAAATAAAAAAACACAAAATGTTTAGTTCTTTAATGTACCTGTAACCGAGTTCGCAAAGCCTTATTCTTGAATTTGATTGTTTCAGGTGGATATGGTTCAGCCGGGACTTCCCAAATCTTACCCTCGTCTCTGCAAACACCCCAGTGCAAGACTACATCTCCAAGTAAATCCGTTTCTATATACAACACATTTCTGGCTTTGTCCGTGCAATGACTCACTGATACACTCATTACGTTATCAGTACGAATTTCTTTAAAAATAGAATGCTCTTCATAAAAATCTTGAAGAGGCCTCTGTTTCAATTTAGATTCTTTAATGCCGTCCCCTCTAGGATCCGTAGCTTCAGTTTTAAGAAATAAGTTGGATATCTGTCCCAAAGGACCTGCTACAAGAGAAGCATCAATAATTTTTTTAAAATTGGGAAGATGATAGAAAAGTGAGAAGTGAAAGGAATTATGGACAGAAAATGATGACCTTTCCTTTCCAAATCGCTTGATGTGTGGCAATAAGAAGAAATATTTTATACAATAAACACAAAAACAAAATCCAATCAATCTCAACTAACGTACATCACCATGTTTTACTATAAATCCAACCACAGGGAAAAAAAAATAAAAAAAATATTAATTAGTCCCCCACGTAAAGAATAACACAGTACATCTAAAGTACCGAAAAAGAAAGCAGAATTTGGGGGAAAAAAGTGTGGGAATGCAGCAATTCGAACAACATTCCATGGAAGGAGGATGATAATGTCAAAAACATACACTACAAAAAATCTAAAGGAACCTGGCCATGCGCCTA
Source organism: Plectranthus barbatus (assembly GCA_026898455.1). NCBI lineage: Eukaryota > Viridiplantae > Streptophyta > Magnoliopsida > Lamiales > Lamiaceae > Plectranthus > Plectranthus barbatus. The sequence continues at coordinate 71,644 of JAPKLW010001595.1, forward strand.
AGCTCGATCCTAGAATATTGCCATCATCTTGAAGGTAATCAAGAAGAGGAACTTTAAAATCTCTTCCCCTATGCTGATACCAACAACCAGTTTCCTCATCCTAAACCATTAAGAAAACAGAAAGAGGTCAAGGACACATCAACAAACCATCAAAAAGTCTATGCCAGCAGCATAGTAGAACACACCTTCAGCACAAAATTTATGGCAGCAAGTGAACTGCTTGTGCTGAAATCAATCTTCACCACATAAGACATTTCTCCTACCGATGAAGCAGGTGATCTTTCAAAAGGAGTCTCAACTGCATAGTCCTGGATAGACAATCAATACCAATATCCAGTTACGAGCACAATGATTTGAAAAATGATTATTCAATCCTAAGCTCCAGTTAAAAGATTAGATAGTTACCTTAATGGGAATAGAACCTGGAGGTCTCATATCAACATGAGGTTGATCCCATTCACTGAAACAATGAGAATAGAGATTTTCTTGTGTTAGAAGCATATATTCAAGACATGCAATATTTTGGTATGCATCATAAAGATAGTCAAACATTGATACAATAAGCAGAGGTTTTTTCACGATAATGTTGTAGAATCCTATATCTGAGACTCTGGGATTTCGGATGCCTTTGAAGTGCATGATTCTGAATAAGATCTTTCCTTTTCATCAGCATTTTGATATTGATATCATTTCCTTGATTCTAAGAGATCAGTTATTTCCTTTTCCTACATATTTTCCAGTATGCTTGAGAAAACGATAAAAGTTTATTATATTGAATTTATTCGAATTATCTCCAATTTTGGAATTTTTTTTTAAAAAAAATTATCACCAAAATCATGTATACCTGCCAGCATCACCAATGTAATTGACCCCCCAGTGAAGAATCCATTTTCCTGGTAAACTACACCCCACAGTAAGGCTCCAATGCTTTTTATCTTTTCCGCTTTCTAATCTGATCGTTATCTTCCCTTCCAGCTGTTCTCCAAAAAACCAACCAAGAAACGTACAAATAAGCTTTAAAGTTGAAGCATATATAAGTCTTCTTTTAGAATTATTATAGATATACTTTGACGCCAACATATACATTCAACTGCAAGCACAGCAAAGTGATTTGAGTTGAATGCACAAAGAAAATATCCAACTTAAAAAGTAATGAACAGCAAAAGCTTCGGTCTTTCTCCCACTTGCCCTATTTCAATCACGACTCGGCAACAACAAATTCATGAAAAAGAATATCCAAAAAGCCCCTCATTGATTCCAAGAAAGAGAAAAGATGTGCAGTACTGTAGTACAATTAATTTTTAGTTCGCATTTAATAATGATCAAGATTAAACATTTCCATCTATATTGATCTCATCAGAAAACAAAACACATCCTGAAAAACAAATTTTCAAAACCCAATATACGGAGAAAGTAAAACATAATAAACAGAGAAAACCATCCCGTTGCCTTGTAAATCGACACTTCCACTCAGTTGATCCCATCAAGAAACATTATAGACCACACATTTCCAAAAAAAAAAAAAAAACACGTACACCACAAGCTGTAAATACCAAATTCCACCTTTTCATGCCGCTTCAAGTCGAAAGTTCCGCAAAAAGTAACATTTGAAGGTTCGGTTGTTTCAACTGCGGCAGCGCCGGGGGAACTGAGAGCTTTGGGAGGGCAGTAACGGCGGGAGCGGATATATTCGCGGCGGCTGGGCGCCTGCGTGCTATTTTGGTTGAAATATAAGGGCTTCTTGGGAACAAGTTGGAAGTTTTCGACGGGCTTGAAATGATTACTGCGGCGGCCGAAACCGGGGCGGCGATCGTGGCGGAGAATGAAGACTGAGTCTGTCGTTACTACAGACATGGTTTTCAGAGGTAGAGACGAGGAGGAATCGCGATGGAAGTGGATTTGTTGTCAGATATTTATACATTTATACGTGATTTTTTATTTTAAATATCTACATATTTACTTTTATTTACATCAACTGCCCCATTTTTTAGTATATAGTCTTCGAATAACTAAACTTAAAAGTGAAATCAGTCAAAAGTATCGGGGTGGTTTCGAAATAGTGAGGAAGTTGAAGGGCAGATTAGGGATTTCAGGTGGAAAAGGGAGTGCACTTTTCGTGTGGATTTGAAATTTTATTTCCAAACAAGGCACGTGCACTTTTACGTCGATCGGAAGGGTCGGTTTTTTTTTTTCAATAAATATATTAATTTTTTAATAAAATATAGTAGTATTTATTTTTAATAGTTTAAAAACTCACACATCAAGATAGAAGACTACATTTTCACAATTGTATCCAAAAGTAAGAGGTAAGGAAGAGGGGAAAAAAGTGCTGTCATCTATCTCGACCAGTTTCCCGAGGCGTCAAATTCACATTTCTACATCATAATCAGTTGAACATAAATAATACGCTTCTATCACTTATAATCTAAATTGAGATCAAAATATAAATATGATATATTTTTTAAAAAATAAATAAATAATTCCATTTATTCTTTGTTCATCGCGTATAGTTTAAGATGTATGATTAAGCTTGGCCGCCCTTCTCACTCTGTAGGTGGATGCATTAGTTTGTCAATTATTCTTCAACCATTATTTTTATATTACATTGTTTTGAAAATAAACAAGTTGATTACAATTACTTTGCCCCACGATATAAATAATATTATTATTTATAAAAAATCAATGGGTTGGATTGAGGACGTAATCCAATAATTTATTTAACTTAATTTTAATATAAAAATATATACGTGATTTTTTAGAATAAATAAATAGTACTATCTTAGACTTTAATCTATTTTTCATGTATACTACAATGAATATTTTTATTGAATTTAGGATAGTCCAAGGGGCAATAATATTCGTATTTTTGATTCAGCCCCAATTAAAATGTGTCAATAACTAAGCCCACGCCAAGGCCCAGCAATTGTACAGTATAATTATATAATATTTACATTATTATAAACCTTTCAAGTATTTTGATTTGGTTGAATACATGGTTTTTTAATTATTTAATTTATTATGTATGATAACTAAAAATAGAATGTACCATAAATTCATACTGAATCAAATATCATAAAAGTAAGGCTAATTATAATGCGAATAAGATGCATGATGGTTATATTTGTGATTGCGTTTAAATATGATTTGGAACCAGACCTATAAATGTTCATTTCGGGTTTGATTAAGGAAAATCTTGTGTTAATTTTTTATACAATCATTCTAACCATTTATCTCTACATATGGGTTTGATCTAAATACTTATCTTTTATTGAAGAACAAGTGATTTAAGCATTTTTCTTAGATCATAAATTCAAATTATATAAACAAAAATGAAGGAATGTAGGAAAAAAAAAAAAAACAACAACAACAACTAGTAAACATGGAATGTTGTTGAGGGCATGGTAGCAGAGCTAGAGTGGCGGCTGGCAACGAAATTTAATAAGTACATAAAGTATTATAAATAACAAATAAATAATCAAATAACAATTTATTCAGAGGGACGACTATAAAAATTTGTTGAAAAAAGAAGTGTCAGGTCTAAAGGACATTGATATGAAGTTGTTTTTGAAGTTCTAAAGGCACCATCTTCAAAAGTTGTTTTCTCACCTGAGCCTTAATTGCATTAATTTCATGTTCTTCCATACAATTATAGTCCATTACCAATGAACCATTTACACTATTAGGCCAGAAATAGTTGTTGATCCACTGTTTGTTGTCTCGCTTGCGTAAATTAACAATAAGTTGCTCGAGTGCGCTGCCATTCTTCAAAAGATGCATAGCTAAACCTAGTTCAGACGACGTACCATGATAACCAATAAACTTTACCTATTTTAGATCAGGATATTTATATCGATCCATTCTTTCAGGTAAGTTATCGCTATCCAAGAAAATGAAACTCTCTTCTCCTAAACTACCACCATATACCTACAATCATACCATACTCGTTAACTCAACATAACCATGATATCACATGCAATATAAATATATAATATATTACATATAATGCAAATCTTTACAATGAAGGTGCAGCACGAATAAAATAAGCTATCAGTGGCATGTAGTTGCCAACCCTATAACACTTAGACTTTCAATTGATGAAGATTGCTCATTGTCACATTATTGTAGAATATCCTATATTCCCAAACATACAAACAAAAATAAAAAAAATGGCACCATTTTGAGTTAGAGAAAAAAAAAAATTAATATTAATGCACCACGTCTCTACCTCCTCATCAAAAGAATGCATACAAGATACATCTACAGTAACTCTTAAAAAATAACTTCTCAATTGTGAAATTAATAAGTCTTGGTTTGAAAACTCCTAAAAGATAAAGATTAAATCGACTTTAATTACATTAAATAAATAAACAAATTCAAACGTATGAGCAGGAACTGACCTCCATACGCGCACGTTTCGCCATTGAAAACCGCCACAATCAAACCTTTTTTGAATGAAAATTAAAAAAAAAACGTGAATGAAAAAATCATAGAATTTATGTCAACATGTCTACAGCTTAATTCATGAGGAAATAGAGAGTGGGATAATTGAGAGCACTACCTGAAGCCTTCACGAGAGATAGTACGAAACGGAAATAGAGAACACAGATTGATTTATTGATATTTGAATAGAGGGTGATTCTAAATGCAGCCAGATTTTTGTTAAACACAGCCACTTTAAAAAATAAGAATTTAAATTAGGATATAATTTTACAATGTTACTCTTGTAGCCCTCATTTAAATTTTAAATTGAAATAATAAAAATTAAATTAAACATGCAGCCCTCATCTTAATTTGCAGCCCCCTCTTCATTTTCTGGAAATAAAAATAAAAAATGAGGCTTTATTTTGTAAGCAAATATTCAAAATAAATTGTTTCTTCCGTGGAAGAAGATGAGGTTTCGTAACACTCTCCCCACCCATCTCTGGATCTTCACTCCTCATTCCAAACTGATAAATTTTAAACAAGATGGTTCCAAGAAAAATGTGTATGAGCAGATATATAAATAATCTCTATGTGAATTTGGTGGATATATATATATATATATATATATATATATATATATATATATATATGACAAATTACTCCTCTTAGATCTGTCTGGAGAAATAGTGGAAAGAATTTGAACCACTTCACTAGTTGGTCGAGAATCAGGATCCACTCCCTCGGTTCGCGAGAAGGAAAAAGGACGCACTCCTTTGCTAAGTAGGCCATTACCTGCATCTTTTCCTCTTCAAATTTACCTTCAAGGCGTGGGCCGTGGGTCAGGACTGTCATTTTTTATTTTTATTTCTAGAAAATGAAGATGAGGCTGCAAATAAAGAAGGGGCTGCATGTTTAAATTAATTTTTATTATTTTAATTTAAATTTTTAATGGGGATACAAGGGTAACATTGTAAAATTATATTATAATTTAAATTCTTATTTTTTAAAGTGGCTGTATTTAGCAAAAATGTGGTTGCATTTAGAATCACCCTTGAATAAATTTGAGAAGTGATACGAGAAATTTTAAAATATAAGTAGATATGAAAAATATCTCTTAAAAAAAACCAGGTAAACCTCTAAGATTTAGGAATATTTTTCTACAATCTTTACTTTGATGGATAAGGATGAATCTTATTTTTTTTAGTCAAATCTCAATTAGATTTGAAAACTGTTTGGTTTTTGTACGATTTAATGTTGGGCCAAATTATTTTGACCCCAACATAAATAATATTAATATTTGTGTTTTAAAAAAAAATCAAATTTTTGGTTTTGATCCAACAATTTATTTAACTTAATTTTGATTTTAGAAAATAAAATAAATAGTATTATTAATTGATGTGTGGCCTCAATAATTTTATTTAAAGAGAGAAATAATGTTTTAATCGCTTTACTTCAAATGAATATTAATGTATTTTTCAGAATTGTATCCTTCTATATTGAAGGATATACTTAGAATGTACTCCGAAAAGATATATTTATCATGCCAACATAACAATGACTTTTTGGTACTAGTATGATTTTATCGCTCGCGATGTAGTGATGAAAGTATTTTATTTAAATTAAAAGATCAAAGATCCAAACAATTCGAATATATTTGAATGTGTATGTTTAAATAAATATATTTTTATTAGAAAAAATTGATGATATTTTCGGTACTTGTATGAATTTCAAAATAATTAACGTTATTTCAATTTGTTCATGATCTTTTTTGAAATATCAACTTTCCACCCTAAGATTTTTACTCCCATCAGTCATCACAAATGTAAAACAAAAATTGATATTTATTTAAAGATACATTGATTGTGTAATTGTTTGGGTTAATATATTATTTAATTATGTTTTAGTTGTTATTTGATTGTACATCAATCATTGATTTTTTTAAAAATCTAATGGATAATTCATTCTTTTTCTCTTAGGGGATTTTTTTATTACATGATCCCATCTCTATATATATATATACTAGCTTTGCACCCGCACGTTGTGCGAAATAAATAAATAATATCTTATATTATAATATAAATAATAATATTATATTTTTAAGAATATTTTTTTAAAACTTCATTCGTTCATAAACTAAAATTACTATTATTATTTAAAAATTTAAGCACAACAAATAAAACAAAAGGTGAAAATATAATGTTTTAAAAAAAGTAATAAAAATATTTTTATTGTGATTTATTATTGTCTATTGAGGAAAGCTGACAAAAAAAATTTTTAATATGTCAGTGAAAAAAAGTTTAATACTTTTTAAAATAATTATTCAAAAAATATAAATAAATTTTTTACGGGAACGATTACACTATTCTATTTTAATATATTTATATATTTATCGCTTTTAAAGATTTTATTTGGTCGATAGTTTTCTTTGTAGCTTTCTTTAAGGATATGTATAGATTTTTTTTAAATGAGCTTAACTTGAATATAACTCTTTAGACCGGTATTTGAATTTTATTAATTTTTTTTATTCAAATGTTTATATTTTTTTAGTTGGCTGAATTATAAATATTTGACAATTATTTATCAACATGTTTTAGAATAAAATTTTTAAATGAGTTTACAGTTTACTTTTATAATAAAATTTATATAGCCATGTAATATTTTTTGGTTATACGACAATTTTCTTTGTGTAATAGACAATTTTTCGCGTTTGTACTTCTTTTGAAATAATTTTGACTTATAATTCTTTGAGCACATATTTGAGTTTTACTCTCTCCGTCCCATTATATTAGGCACACTTTCCTTTTCGGTCCGTCCCATTTATTAGGCACATTTTTTTTTGGCAAAAAATTAACAAATTCTAATTACAATTCCTATACTAAAAATAACTATATTACCCTCTATTTTTCTGCTAATTACTACCAGTGGCGTATCCAGAAATTTACAATTGGGACTACAATATATAAATATAATAAATTGGGTGTACATTATGTAAAAATATATATATAAATAATATGTAAAAATATTATAAATAATAGTAAAAATATATAAATTTATAAAAGAAAAAAAAATTGGGGGTACAAGTGTACCCCCAAAATCCCCCCTATATCCGTCACTGATTACTACCCTACCCCTTTGAAACCCTAAATCCCCCACCCCTCAAATTCATTCTAATTTTCCATGCCCAGCGTCGCTCCTTCCCTCTACACACTCACCACCGCCGACGCACTCACCACCGCCACCTCTCACGACCACTGCCGACGCACTCACCACCACCGCCGACGTCTACTGTTTCTTCCAGATTCGTCCAGCACCACCTTCGCAGCCGCCGTCCAGCACCACCATCGCAGCCGCCGTCCAGCACCACCATCGCAGCCGCCTCTCACCACCGCCTCCGATCCAGCACTTCCCGTCGCCCAAATCCCAGTCTTCATCTGTTGTTGCTTCCAGATCCGTCCAGCATCACCATCGCAGCCGCTGTCCAGCACCACCATCGCAGCCGCCTCTCACCACCGCCGCCGTCTGTTGTTCCATATCTCTGTTCCAGCCAAGCAAATTCATTCCATATCTGCATTTCTTGATTTTTTTTAGTTTGTCATTAATGATTATTTTATTAATATTTTATATGTTAATCTTTGTTTAAATATTCATTAAGATTTTGTGTTGGTTCCTGTGCCAACTCCCTCCGTGCCTAATATAATGGGACGGAGGGAGTATTAATTATTCAAATAATTACATCTTCTTTTTAAAAAAAAATAAAAAATTGGGCCGAATTATAAATTTTGGGCAGTTTTTTGTCTTCATGTTCAAAATAAAATTTATGAATGGAGTTTTTTTTTGTTCTAACAGAAGATGCAACTCGAAAAGCTATTGAGTTTACCACTTCACTTAACTATTGTTATATGCAGTTTTTTAGTGGTTTTCAATTGCAAGTTAATTAGTTTTTTTTTAAGTCGATGCTAAAAATTAGAGATCATAATAACTATGAATGATTATTGACTTGTAATATCTAATATTGTTAATTTTATTAAATATTGATTGGCGATAATTTTTCTATACATATTTATATGTTGGGAAGGTCTTGGGTTAGGCAGGCCTAAACGATTTAGGCGGGTTTTATCCATTAACCCAAGCCCAAACCCATATAATATACCCTAATTGAGATTAATAAACCCTATTTAGGATGGATCAACCCATTTGGGTAGGATAAAACCCGCCTAAACCGTTTAGGCCTGCCTAACGCAAGTTTTTGCCTTATATGTTAATTCTTTCAAGTATGAGAAAAAATAATTGTAGAGATAATCTTTGTGTAAAAATTAAAAATACATTTGTTGATATTGGGATTTAAACCCGGACCAAAAACTTAAATTTTCCACTTCAAACCAACTCAACTACATTTATATTTGATTTAATTGATAATAATAAAGTTTTTAATATACATATGGATGTTTTTTATAATTTTGGCGGGAACAGTTATTTCTACACTTCTTTGCTTTAGTATATATATAGATATATAGAGAGAGAATTATATTCATATGTGAACCACGTTTCAGATGACAGATAAAACTAAATATGAGCTCATCATTTTCGAATTTTAATGGCCCAAATTATTTTGATGAATTTAATTTTCTATTATTTTTTTCCTAATTTTAATATGATTGGGGGTGTTTTTGGAATTATTTCTTGGCAGTTAAATTATTTGTAAATTATTTCCTAATATCACGATTAAATGATTTACATCTCATTTTATCATTCCCGAAATTCTCTCTTCTCCTTCGTAATGTAGAGGGCTGATGAACTCACTACAATTTAGAACCCTTCTTCTTCCATCGCAAAACTGTTTTCCCCCCACAGATTAAATCTGATTTCTCAAAATTTTCTTCTCTGTTTCCATAAGTTTTCCACGTAAATTTCCTAGATTTATATCAACTTGTTTGAATTTCAAAAGTTGTTGATGAGCTTTAGTCCTCTTGTACGCTTTCTTCTCCAAGTCCCCATCAACAACACACTTCTTCATCGGAAACTAAGGTGATGTAGAACTCTTTAACATGCTCTAGCCCTTGAGAATTTGGTGAATCGTAAATCCCAATAGACTTGGAGCACATTCCCATCAACCATGAAGGCTTTGCACCCCTTCCTAGACCATAAATGTCAAGGTTTAACCTCAATATGACTTTTTCTACAGGCGGACGCGTGGTTTTTCTACACGGAGGGCAGCAACATGGAGGTATTTGTCTTGAGGGAGAGCGGCGACGGATCTTCATCAAATTTTTGTACTGTAACGGTGATAGCATGGTAATTATTATATCTCGTATTCATCATGATAACAACTGCAACAAATTTGCCAGTTTTTTCGGATATAGTTTTGTTGGGTGTCTTCTTCTCCGCTGATACGAATTTATAGTATGTAATTTAAAGTTGCATGTATGAAGACTGTAAATTTGCATATATCAAGTCTCTGAATTTGCAGTAATATATATTTTAAATTTGAATTGTCTTTTCAATGTTACACTTATGTGCAATATTTTGTCATGTGTAGTAACCTTTATGTTTTATTTCGGAGTTATTGGTACGCTGAGTGTACGATAATCATTTCCGCGGTCGTCGTCCATGTTCATCGTTGATACGAAGTGATAGAATGTAATTTAAAGTTGCATATACCAAACCTATATCGAGCTTGTAAATTTGCTTATATAAAGCCTATAAATTTGCATTTATACTTGCATTATTTAAATATGCATATTTCCAATATTTAAGTCCGTATATTTGCAATATTTAAACTTGTATAGTTGCATATATATTATGTGCGATTTGAGTTGTATGGATTTGTGTATTAGACATTTAATTACTGAAAATGATTATATCATATACTACAAGTAAATTGTATAAAAATTGTAATTTTTTATTGATAAATATGTTAAATTTTATTTATGATCTTTTGAAATTGCTTAAATTTTGAAATCCCGAAGAAAATGGAAATTAATTTTGAAATTCAAAAATTTAGAGATCCAAAATTAAGAGGTAAATATAAGTTAATTTAGAAATATATTATTTTAGGAATCAAATTCCACGAAATTAGGAAGGGAAATCATGTAAATATAATTTTAATTAAAAATTAAGAAAAACTAATGCTATGCAACTTTATTCTTCTAAATAATGCAATTTTATTCTCTAAATTACGCAATAAATCCAAATACTGCAACTTTTTTCTCTAAATTATGCAGCAAATTTTCAAGATAACTGCCCTACTAATTCTGGATCTCGTCCCATTATTTTCGGATCTCGTGCGTGTGAGTGGGAAAATCCTATTACAATTTTGCCCTTTTATGCAACTTCTAAAACTAAAATATGCACCAATTTTTTTTTAATAATCTGGAAGGCTAATTTTTTAATCTAATGACCCAACTTTGCTCTTATATCTCATCTAAGGGGTGGTTCATATACTAACGTACCACTATGTGTGTGTATATATATATATATAATAGTGATCATATGTTAAAGCCTTCCCCATGTTAAATAGGAATGAATTTGGATCTTTTATTTTGTTGATCTAATGGTTATGATAAGTCAGGATTTATTAGATATATAAAATAATTAGGGTATCTTAGTAATTTAACCTTTAAATTTGAGTAACCGTTGTTATAGTTTCTTAGATTTAAACATTTTCTCTCCATAAAATATAATTAAACGATTATATCTTTCTCAATTAAAATCTATTTCTTATGAATCACATATCAAATTAAATATATTTTTACGATAATTTATATGATATCTATATTGCATATGTTGAATTTAGAAGATTTGCACGAGAATCTTGATTTTATATTCAAGTGGTATATGCTCTTCATTATATTTACGTTTAGGATAAAAAATGCATCAATTACGCATATAAAATGTTCCTAAATATTTGAATTTTCTTGCATCAAATGATGCATTCTTAACTTGAACAAGATGCATGCATTTTTTTTCAAAAGTATATACATTTTGTATTCATATTGAGTGCATTTGTTTGCACTGATTATATACTGCATTTCTATGCCCATAATATTGCATTTTTTTACATCGAACGTATGCATATTATGGTTTATGAACTGCACAAAATGAAATTCCTCAATATATATTTTTCTCATTTTTCCTTTGAATGCTAGATGGTAACATAAATAATGCGCCGAAATTGAGACGAATTTAAACTGATTACATACGTTGATTTTGATTTTTAATGGTCCAGATTAATTCTTATTTAACACTTAGGAAGGCTCTAACACACACACACACACACACACACACACACACACACACATATATATATATATATATATATATATATATATATATATATATAGGGATGCAATCCAGTGAGAATAGTAGTTACCATGAGAAATAAGAATAAATTCTCGCCATTGATTTAGATGAATGTACACTCAGATTTTACTAGAATTTTTGGTTATTTTATCTAAAAAAACATGCATTAATTCCGAAGAATTCCATCTCAACCTTTTCGGAGCTGCACTATGCCTTCAGAAAGCAGTACTCTAATTGTAGGCGCGTAGCCAAGCATCCGGATGCCCTTAACAGTATGCGTATCAGGATATGAGAGTCGCTCAGATCCTATGTCGGGCGACTCAACCGCGAACTTGCGTCCATTCCCCACTACCCTCCTTAGATGGCGGTCTACGCATTCAATAACGGGTGTGACGTCATGTTAAAGTTATACCGCGATCTAACCAGCCATCCATGCTATGACATGGATTATGTGCTAGCCCAGATATGGGCAGAAATCAATTAGGAAGAAGACGAATCGAACCGAATTGCTTGAAAGAACGAGCAAAAGGCAACCGAGCTAGCCGAGGCCTAAGAATGGGATAGCGCGAGGCCTGAGCTCTCGAGTCGAGGTACGTGGATCGTAGGGATTATCAAAATGACCGACGCTCAAAGAGGGACCACCCTTATAGCCGAACCCCTTGGGTCGGCGAAGTGGCGTCGATCTCATACAATCCGAGCATCGATTAGAATTATCTAATCAACAACTTCCTTAAGAACTTGGGGAACGCGGTGAAGTAAAGATGAAATCTAACCCGAAAGCATGCGATCCAAAGAAGTTCTCCAACTTCCACAACGATCACGGGCACAAAATGAAAGAATGTCAGGCTCTTCGCCTAGAGGTCATTAACTACTGAAGAACAAATTCCTGACGGATTACTTGACCAACAAAGGGAAGAACACTTGTACGAGACGGAAACAGGCGAACTCGCCTAAGGGCGTGGAACCTCAGAACAAGCCCCCACAGGCGGAAAGGATGACTCACGTCATTACAAGTGGATCGGAGGTGAGTGGAAGATCCCGATCAGCTGCAAAGGGAGCTAGACAAGCCCTAAATTATGGGACCCAGAAGTTCACCTGCGACGATGCGCCCGACCTCGTCCACCCTCATCATGACGCGCTCGTTATATCCCTGCTAATATCCAATTATCATATGAAGAGACTGTTAGTCGATAACGGCAGCTCAACAAACATCCACTTCATACGAACCCTAAAGAAGATACAGATCCCGGCTAGTAAGATCGAGCCAGTGACCATAACTCTATACGATTTCAATGGCAATCAACAACGGACGGTGGGGAAATCACCTTACTCGTGTACTGCAGAGTTTTAAACCTCGACATAAAATTTTAGGTGGTCAATACAGTGTCGGCCCATAACATAATCCTCAGACGCCCTTGGATCCACGAGCTCAAGGCAATTCCCTCCTCCTATCACCAAATTCTGAAATTCCCGATATCTTGGGGAATCCAAACAATTCGGGGCAAACAGAAAGCCTCACGAGATTGCTATTATGCGAGCTTCAAGGCAGTGTGTGCCTAGCAGCATGCCGAGCAGGCACCTCCAGCCACTTGACTTGAGTCCAAGGAAGTCATAATCGACAATGCAGACCTAACACGAACAACATTCATAGGACCAGAGCTAAAGTTGGACGTCCGAACCTCTTTGATACGCTACCTCCAGACCAAGGTTCATATATTTGCCTGGTCGCACCACAACATGACAGGTATAGATCCAACCATAATCACCCATCGACTGCAAGTCGACCCAAACTGCAGGCCGCTCCAGCAGAGGAGATGAAAGTTCTCTGCAGAAAAGAACCAGTCCATAAACGAATAGGTCCCAACACTCATCGATATTATGTCAGTACGAGAAGTCCATTACCCCACATAACTGGCAAACATGGTGGTAGTGAAAAATTAGATCAACAAGATATGTGTGTGCATAGACTTTACAGATCTTAACAAGGCTTGTCCTAAGGATCTGTACCCCTTGCCACACATCGACGCTATTGTCAATGCAATCATCGGTCATGAGCTTCTTTTTTTCATGGTAGCGTTCTCGGGGTACAATAAAATACAAATGCACCCCGACGATTAGGAGAAGACCGTATTCATAACTAGTTAGGGCATTTACTGTTACAAAATGATGTCGTTCGGGCTAAAAAATGTCGGGTCAACTTACCAGCGCTTGGTTAACTCCATGTTCAAAGACAAGATTGGTAAAACCATGGAGGTTTACATTGACGACATGCTTGTCAAGTCTCTAAAGTCCTAAGACCACTGGATCATCTCGAGGAGACGTTCCAAACACTCGAGAAGTACAACATGAAGCTAAACCCTACTAAATGCTCGTTTGGGGTCTCTTCCGACAAGTTCTTGGGACACGTAGTAATCCAGAGGGGCATTGAGGTGGACCCCACTCAAATTAAGGCCATCCAGGGTATAGAACACCCGAAAACACCAAAAGAAGTAGAAAAGCTCACCGGCCGCCTCGCCGCACTTAGTAGCTTCATATCACGATATTAGGAGCACACACACTCCTTCTTTTGCACACTAAAAAAAGGTAAGCGCTTCGAATGGACTGACAGAAGAATACATCTCATTGTGGTACAATCAATATGCAATCGCACGTACCAACATATGAAGTGATCAAGACAGATCACTTCTTTCCGACTCTGTTGTAGCCTATACCGACAGACTTATCCTCAAAGGTGTCTTGGTTGTGAACACTATATTTATATCTCAGTTGGTCAGGTGATCATACAATCATCTGCGATCTACAACACGCCATATGATCGTCCCTATCGGTGAGATAAGAGGGTACCATTGTTACTCGCATGTAAGTTTGTTTAACATATAGGAAATAAAGTTGAATATATACTCATTGTAATAAATTCTTTCCGTATACAAAACCCAACACTCATCATATGCTGCCATGCCACCGGAGCGAGTTGGATCGGGGCGATTTGATAATGACTTAGTATTGATACAAAAAATAGATGCAAGGGAAGACTAATCTCATATTGAACAATCTGGCACTGAAGGTCCTGTACCCTCAAGGTGGTCGGTGAGGATGGTCATTCGCTCGAGGCACCAACGGGTCAACCTGGAGCAAAAAGTTCTACCGAAGAAAGATAGCACGAACTCGGCCAAAATCCAAGGACGAATGGGTATTTACCAATGCCCCTTGGAAGATCTCGTCGTACCCTTCTAGAAAAATCCCTCGACGTGAACCCTGGGAATCCTTGGAACCTGATTCACAAAAGCTAGCAAGACCCTTGTTCGAGGCCGAACTCGAAGTGCTCTCTTGACTCACTGATAAACACTCATTCTGTGCAATTTATTGATATATTTATGATTAGATTATACTTCAGATTGAGCCATTACGTGATGTTTTCAGGCGTTATTCTTATTCTTTAAGGAAATATTACGTTTGGCTTGTTTGATGTTGTTTTGCACAGATTTCATGCGTATTTGAGTCTGAATGAGTGCCGTGGAGCCAATCGATGTTTGTTTGCATCAAGAAGAAGAAGAAGTGAGAAAAAGACTGCACCCACATATGTTTTAGGCCAAGTTTCAATGAAAACCCATTCCGAAAGCAGTTTACGTTCAAAGAAACAGTCACCAATTCCTCCACACATGGAATTCGAGCTAATGGAGCATACCAATGGATAGATCTTCGAGTTAGCTTTCCAATGCAACTGGAATCAGGTCAATCGGAGTTCGGGAGCGAAAGTTATGGCCAAAACCGTGAGACTGCGCAAGCTGTCTACGCAACCGGCGACCCGGTTGCAGAACCGGCGACCCAGCATGCAAAACCGGCGATTTACTGTGCAAATCCGGCGACTTGAGCTCCTCAACCGGCGACTTGAGCTCCTCAGCCGGCGGGTCGCCGGTTCTGCCTTTTTCTCCCTCGAAACACAACCGGCGATCGCCCCTCCCTGCCTGCGATCGCCGGACGTGCTCTCCTGCTCGCCTATTCCGCATTTTTGACGTATTAAATCGTATCTTTCTGCCCAAGAATCAGGATTCCACCCATATCTTTTGAGATTTAAATCCCTCTCCTATATATATGAGTTCCAAAAGCTGGGAAAGGTTCCACAATTATTATTCCCAGATTATTACGTTCTGAATTTATTCCTTAGGCTAGAATTAGGGTTTTCTACATGAAATTCAAGGGGAACTGGAAGAGCATGACAAGAATTGAAGATTGAAGACTACAGGGTTTTTAATTTCCTTTTCTTATTTTTATGACTCTTCATCTCTTTGTTTTTCTAGGATTTAGCATGATTGGCTAAATCCATTTTTGGATTCTAGGGTTTTGAAACTTTGTTTTTATTCATTCAACATTTTATGCAAATTTAATGTTCCTTTTCCTCTGATGTTCTGATTTAATTTGGATTTTCAATAATTGCATTAACTGATCATTAATTGTGATTTGAATTGATAGTTTTTGAACCGAGAGGTCTAGGTTGTCAATTAAGACGCAAATTTATCAGATTTATTAGAACAATTATCCGTGAGGAAGTTGAACTTTTAAAGGGTTTAAAATCCAAGGTTTTTTATCGAGAGTAAAATTCCTTTTTGCGCATCCGAGAGGAGTCATTAGGTATTTTATTTCCATGTTATGGTTTAGCATCCGAGAGGATCGCCTGATAACATTTTCGCGATTGCTCACATCACTGGAAATTAAATTGGGATTGAATTGCATGAAAACGTTGTTTGTTTAATATTCAAAGTGGATTACCCTGGAATCCTATTTTCTCATTGTTTTCTAAAAATCTTTAATTAAATCTTTTTATTTTATTTCTGCTTTTAAATCAGTCATTTAGATAAAACCAAAACTTCTTTATGATTTGCCTAGATAGTAGTACGGTGTCTATGTTTTAGTGCTTAGTTGTATTTCGAGCCTGCAGTCCTTGAGTTCGATAAATTATTACTTGCCCTCTGCAGTGGTCTGTACACTTGCAGAATCGCGTGTTGAAAAATACGCTATCACTCACCTGGTCCGAGGCCAAACTTGAGCTCCCCTGATATCCGAACGTCCCAAGATCCTTAAGATCTACCATCATAGGCGAATTAATGAAATGCGGGACTTACCGAAAAAGTGAAAAATAGCTCGAAGGAAGTATGCAGAACATACGGCAGTGCTACGACGGAGCAACTCGTCAGAAATCGTCAAGAAGGAGCAAAAAGAATGCGGAGGAAGGGAAATAGAATGTGAGCGGTGAGAAGGCTTATTTATAGGGAAAATTTAGGGCCGCGCAATGGGCCCGTCCGCTATGTAGTATGTGCCCTAATATTGAGTGTGATGGGGATAGAAACGGTAGCCCTATCCCCCGAGCCACTCGACCTTGCGGGAGGCACCTCAAGGCAATAAGTGGTATGAGCCAGTCTCGTTCGATCCACTCCATTTTGCTCCACTCGCCCCTTGCTTTTCTCACTCCGTTCCGCAGGCATTTGCCTGCCATTTTTCTTACTGACACATGGGGCATGTATACAAAATTTATACATGATTCCATGTGCTTCGAGCACTCATCATTAAGCCTTCATACACGGGGCTATCCCCTGGACGAAGCAAATCTCATATTGCTAGGGCACTCGAGGATTTCAAATCCTGGCGGCATATGCCTAGCCTCGAGTGGCAACATCGCGAGGGTTATCTTTCTAAAGATTCAACCTCAAACCGCACGACCACTTGAATCGGTCTCGGCACAGTGACTTTACTCCCTGCTAGATCCCTCAGAATCCAGATTCATCCAATTCTACCGTATTTGCCCACGTGCAGTATGACGTCGGCCATGTGTCGGAAGATTCAGGGTCGCTACATGCAATCTCTTTTGGGTTCACTCCCGCAGCACATCGCTTAGAGCCCCACCTCATCAAGCACACTCATTGCTTCGAGGCATTTCCTCGACTGATACGGGAAAGGGTGGCAGTCGCGCCTTTCTCTTTGACGTCGGAGAGCTGGTTGGAGAGGGGTAGTAGAATCCTCCATGCTAGCTCTTGGAGGGCGATACGACAGATAAGTATTATGAAATCCCTTTATTGCCTCCCTAAACTCATGTCAGGGTTTGATCGCAAGAGAAGCCTAAAACTCCTTGTCTCAACTTTACAAAACACTCAACTTCGTCGAAACAAACACCATTTCGGTAAAGTTGGGGGGCTGTTGTTGAGCCCCAAAATGTTCTTGCTAATTTTGGGTCCGTTTACAAATAAATGTGGCCTAGTAAAGTGAAACAAAGTCCAGTGATCCAATTATCATCGATCCGAATGCGCGATCGACCCACTTGGGTGGCTGGTCGAGTCGTCTTGCGATCCAAGCCCAATCCAAATGAGAACGGTCCAAGAAAATTAGTAATGTCACTTGAAAATTTGCGAAAGACGTGAGTCGTGAGCTATCGGCTCTACTCGAGCTGCTTCACCTCGAGGAGCCTCACTTCGAACAACTTCATCTCGAGGAGCCTAGAAAATCCAACCAAGGCTGGTTTCATGAAGCTCTCAAGCCACTTTTAAGCGGTGGCACCACTCTTAAGGCAGTGACACCACTCTTGAGCAATGGCACCACTCTCGAATGGTGGCACCACTCACAAGCGGCGGCACCATTCTCAAGTGGTCGAACCACTTTCAAAAGCTGCCTTTGAAGCATCATTATGACAGATAGATAAGGAAGGAATCTTACACATCTTATTTTTTATTTTGGCGAGATTTGACTATATCTACTTGAGATTTATGAGGCAAAAGACATATCTGCTTAGGAAAAACAAGATTTGGAGATATCTTGCCATATCTTACTATTTCCTTGTAAATCTAGGATTTCTCTCATATAAATACTTGTGTCGTAATTGTAAAAGGGATTGAATTTTCTCCCTTCAAAATCATTCAGCAATAAAATTATTATTCTCTTTTATCTTTAGTATTCTTTCTTTATTTTCCATTATTCTCGATTTTCACCCATCAACATTGATTAACAACTAGATATATTTTAAAATAATGTCTAAAAATGATAAAATATGTAACTTTGTTGATTTTATTTTATTCTTATAATAAAATATCATAAATTCGATTCACGCATCACGTAAATGTAAATATAATATTATAAAAAAAAGAAAATAACCGTCTAACTATCTAACGGTATTGTGCAGTTAATAAGTGAATTCACTCAGCCATTTTTTCATTTCTGTGCAAACTTGCGATTCCAAATTTCTCTACAAACCTCGCGATTTTGCATTGCTGCCAAAAAGAAAATAATTTAGGGAAAAGCGGGGTGGCCAGGATCCACAAATTTCACAGTTCTTGATCAATCGCCAATATCCAAGATGTCACCAAAGTAGGCAGCCTCAGTGATATCGAGAAGCTAATCGAAAAAAAAGATTGATATCCAAAACATGGAGGAAGTGCTTAAGCACATGAAGGAGGAATTAACGGCTTTGAAAGAGAAAAAGAAGATCTTGGACAAAATGCCCCCGCCCCTCCCGAGAACAGGTAAACGAGCCTGGACAAAAGGTCACCATTGCTCAGTTTATTTTATATGTTGAGATTGTTTCTCACTCTCATTTTTTTCTCTTTTTATATGTTGAGAACTTGAGATACTATTTATCAGATTGTTTCATTTTTTTTTTTTCGACTGGAAGTTCGTAATGTCATTTACTCTTTTTTCTCTTTCTATATATTGAAATACCATTTACCAGATTGTTTCAATTTAATACCATTTAATTTATAATATGTATTTTAATTAGATTAGATTAGAATTAGAATTAAAATTAAAATACTGTAAGAATTGAAATCAGTCAAAAGTGTTGGGGTGGTTTCAAAATATTAAAACAGTCAGGGGCATATTAGGGATTTCAGGTTAAAATGCGGGTGCACTTTTCGTGTGGATTTGGAATTTTATTTCCAAACTAGGCACATTCACTTTTACGTCGATCCGAAGGGTCGATTCATTTTTTTTCAATCAATAAATATATTATTTATTTCAATAAAATATAGTAGGTTAAAATCAGGCATCAAGATAGTAGACTATATTTTCATCATTGTATCTTGAGTAAATAATAATAATACGGAGTAATAAAGTATTAATTTGAAATTTATATCAAATTCACATTAAAATTCAATGTCATAATCAATTGAACATTAATAATACGCTTCAACCATTTATTATCTAAATTGAGAACAAAATATAAATTTATCATATTTTTGTCAAAATAATTCCTTTCACACTTTATTGATCGCGTATAGTCTAAGATGTATGGTTAGCCACCCTTCTCACTCTGTAGGTGCGTGCTAGTTAGTCAATTATTCTTCAACCATATTTAGAACATGCTTTATTGTTTTTGAAATAATTTCGTGCCCGAATTTACTACTGTAACATGAAAATATTAGTAGACAAAGTAATTACCGTTTATTTCTGTAACTGATGAGCAACTTACCAAATGTATAACACTGTGAAAAATCAGATACACGTATATGTTAAAGTGGTGCCAAAGTTTAACAGAATCATGTTAGTGTTAAAGATACAGAAAAGTTTAACATGTTAACTGAAAATTAGATATGCAACGGATTTAAAAATATGTTCTATGATATAATGCTAAACCCTAGGGTGCCTCATGGCGAAAGTGATTTCACTAAAATAAAATTGAGTTTTACAAAGGAAATCAAAAACAACAAAAGACTCGAGTTTCTTCTAAGTTTACTCCTTAGAATAAATTCAATTACAATACTTACTAACCAACCTAAACGACACCAAGCAACATTTCTTCAATCGTTGGATTCACTCTCCGGAGATCGCCTCTATGCTGGTATGGTGGTCTTCGAATAGTATGGAATAGTAAGGGTGAAGGACTGAAGAGTTGAAGAACTTCTCATAGGAAGAATAGAATCAGTCGATCAACCTCTTCAATCTTCGGTCTTCCTATTTATTAAGCTTTGGAGTGCACGTACATCAATCCCACGTCCTTGAAGTCATGGTTATGCTCTCCTTCCACGCCCACTTGCTCCTTTGCACAAAATAGAAGCTCCACAATAGCTCACGTGAGTGGTGGTTTGAATCGTGGAGGCACTCCCCTTTATTTTACCTAGAATAATAGTAAATATAATAATATATGGTTATGATAAATAATATGCACGATCCCTGAAAAGTAGGACCCGAAAAGATATGGAATTAGGGTTGAAATATTCGTCCCTAAAAATAGGAAACAGTTGCAACCAACTCCTTGCAGACAACGAAGTATAACATTAACATGTATGTGTCAGACTTCCATGTTAAACATAGAAATGTTTAACATCTGAAATCCCTGACACTGTCAATCTCCCCCTTGATGTTATACTTCCTGTTGCGATTCCATACTTCTACTTATCACAAGTTCATGGTTCAACCATGATAAATAACAACATACTAAATTATGGATCATCCATGACAAATCAATAAATAGTAAAGATAGTAAGCAATGGGTCATCCATAGCAAAGAAAAACATCAAATATTAAACGAGTAGAAAGGAGTTGAAAGGAAAAAAAAGCTCCTCCATAATGTTAACCTTCTGCTATCCTTTCATATTCCAGTTCACGGTGAAACCATGATAAATATACTAACCAATTAAAGTGTTCCCAGCATATGGATCAACCATAACATAAACAAATAAATCATATGAAATTGCGAAGGGTAAGCTTAAACATCAAAGTGTCACACTATGGTGTTAAACATACGTGTAACTCCGACACCAACAATAATATTCTCCCCCTTAAGTTTATCCTTCCAGTTTCCATTCCAAACCAAAATATGGAGTAACCATGGTAAATCAAACAAGGTATAATCACGATAAAACATGGACCAACCATGATAAACCTTTAAACATACATACTAAATATGAAAACAAAACCAATGGATTAACCATCATAAACATTACCAAAATATTAAAGAAATAAAGAGAGTCTCCCTCTGAATCTCATGATGTCTCCCCCTGAATGGAAGCTGGAAGGAAAGCTTACAACTTCAACCTTTTATTTGATGTGTTGTGGTAGTCGGTTAAGTGCATTCTCTTGGAAGAGAATATTCCTTCATCAACATGATTGCCAACACTCATTTCTTAGGAAAGATCTTTAACTCGGTACTCAACAACGTTTAAAGATTGTCTAAACACAAGGAGACTCATGTCAGCTATGACATCTCCATCATGTTCCTGAATGTCATTGTATCTAATGAGTGCGACATCATAGTTGAATGAGACTTAGGGAGAGCCCTATAAATGTTAGAGAATACAAGTTGAACAATTTATAAATAAATTAAAAGACAGACCTTTACCTATATGGTATAGTAGTTCTGCTTGTTCTTTGGTCACTGCTGCAATACCATGTTGGTGTTAGACTTTTCAAAGTCTGACATGGGATAATCATCAACGACAGTTGGTACATGGGGTGTGTCTTCCAACATATTCTCCTTCCGACATTTTCTTCTTTCCTTTAACTTTGTAATCCCTTTTTGAGCTCTCCACTTTCTGAGAAGGATCTACATGTAGTTCTCATCTGTTGTTGTATCAGCATAGTAGTCTTCTTCTGGTGGGTTAATGTTAGACTTTGCAGAGTCTAACACAATGACATCTTAATCAGGACTTGGGATGTGAGTTGGAAGTTTCTGTGTCTGTTGTCCCTTCCTCTTTTTGGTTGGTTTTACTTCCTCATCTTGATGGTTTCATCAAATAGTCTCTCAGATCTGTGTAAGTAAAGTAGTGCTACCTGGGATCTTTAGACTGTCAACAATCACCTTCAATTCACCGCAGTTGTCTAGGTTGATAGGATTATGGTGTTCTCCAGAAAGATTTGATACAGAGGTGGTTCAGATAGAATAGCTTCAGTTGCAACATCAAATTTTTGTTTGCCTTGAGTTGTTCATCTCTGACAGAGGGCATGTCAGACTTCTCTTCTGGACCACCAGGAGTGAATTTTGTAGTAATAGTGGTTTTTCAGAGGCTAGAGGGTTAGAGATTTCAGCAGTAGGGTTTTTTGGGTTGAGGTTGAGAGGATGAAGGAGGCGGAGATTTAGGTTTCTCAGCCGATTCAGAGATATATTGAAGGAGAGAGGAATATGAGTTATGGGAGTAGGGTTTTCTTGACGATCAATTATCACCTTTGAGAGGGACTCTTGTAAAGCTTGAAGATCTCCTCAACTTAGTACCTCTTTGATCAGTTCTTGAATTTTGTCGTTCATTGTGACCTGAATTTAGAGAAGAAAAGTACGAAGAACACTATTGCACAAAGAACAAGAGTTTTTCTTGATTAGTGTGAGACAAAAAGATAGAGGTGAGAGGAGACATTTATATTTAAATAAGTAACAGTATAAAGTGATAAAGGTGGAATCCTACGCAGCATAAACACAAAAAACATAAAGACATAGTTCAACAAACACCGAAAATTAAGGGATTTCGAAAAAGATAAATCAAATTTGAATTATGTATTGGCTTCAACACAAATAGCAGACTCTTAGACTTTAGATAACAAATAAATATTATAAAAATATGAATCTCTGGAGGATAGCAACGAGAAACAGAAAAGAAACTACATGCATAAAATTTTAACATGATATATGTTAGAGTTACACATTGTGATATTATCAACATCCTTCCACAGAGGTTGTGTGCCTTATCATCGCCAACCTCTAGTACTAGTTGATTAAAAACTATTCTAATTCGTTGAGTTGCTTATATTTTCCACATGAACAGTGTTCTACCAACGTTTTGTCCATAGTACTAAATTTTGCAAGACAATGATTAGATTAAAACATCCAAGTTTTATAGTCAGAGAACCTCACTCTTGTGTTCCTAACTTTATAACTGAAAATTAAATCACACAAGGAACAAACTCGGACAATAACATGTAAACTTCACCAGGCAAAAGTAAGAACTCATTACTGAGGGGAATTGCACATCCCCAAAGCTTTTCGAAGAAATGAAAACCTTTCAAAGTCTAAAGCATTGGTAAAAATGTCTGCTATTTGGTATTTAGTAGAACATATTTCCGAGTTACTAAATTCTTATCCACTAAATCACGAATGAAATGTTGCATAATGTTAATGTGTTTTGTGTGTGAGTGTTGAACAGGGTTTATAGAAATCTCAATGGCACTAGCATTATCACATAAAAGTGTTAGAGTTTCAAGCTTCGTATTGTAATCATTTAACATTTGTTTCATCAAAAGGAGTTGTGAATAACACCTTGAGATTTTTGTGTACTTTGATTCAACTGTTGAAATTGATGTACTCTTTTGGTCCTTATAGCCCAATATCACCACATTATCACGTATTTGAAACCAACTTCCTCTTGTATCCTTTTTATTGTCAACTTCACTTTTTTTAATAGGAATATTATTAAACTCACACACTCAGATGTCCCCAGGGATGCTCGAACCTGTGACCCATTGGTCCAGGTAAGGTGCTTTCACCACTACACCTCGAACGAGGGGTCAACTTCACTTTTAACATTTCTTCACTTTTGGACAACTTCTAAGTTCACTCCTTTGAATAAATTCGATTACAATACTTACTAACCAACCTAAACGACACCAAGCAACATTTCTTCAATCGTTGGATTCACTCTCCGGAGATCGCCTCTATGCTGGTATGGTGGTCTTCGAATAGTATGGAATAGTAAGGGTGAAGGACTGAAGAGTTGAAGAACTTTTCGTAGGATTTAGAATAGAATCAGTCGATCAACCTCTTCAATCTTCGGTCTTCCTATTTATTAAGCTTTGGAGTGCACGTACATCAATCCCACGTCCTTGAAGTCATGGTTATGCTCTCCTTCCACGCCCACTTGCTCCTTTGCACAAAATAGAAGCTCCACAATAGCTCACATGAGTGGTGGTTTGAATCGTGAAGGCACTCCCCTTTATTTTACCTAGAATAATAGTAAATATAATAATATATGGTTATCATAAATAATATGCACGACCCCTGAAAAGTAGGAACTGAAAAGATATGGAATTAGGGTTGGAATATTCGTCCCTGAAAAATAGGAAACAGATGTAACCAACTCCTAGCAGGCAACAAAGTATAATATTAACATGTATGTGTTAGACTTCCATGTTAAACATAAAAACGTTTAACATCCGAAATCTCTTACACTATCAAATTTTATATTATACTGTTTTCAAAATAAATAAGTAGATTCATATTAAAATCATGAGAAACTATATTTACCCTTATTTTACGAAATGTCTACTACTTTGAAATTCCTTGTTCTCGAGATTAGTTGGCTGACACAAAATTCAGCTGGAATTTCAATAATATCCGACCTATATTATTGAAATATTCGGTCTTAGCTCTATCAAATATTGGGGAATTAAAATAAAAAATATTCAAGCCTAAGCCATTTGTTTCCTTGTTTAAGCTGATCAATCCATGAGTTTAAAGCTAAGTTGATGTTACTTAATTAGAATTAAATAAAAATCATGAGGCCCAAACATTATGGGCCAGTTCGACCCGGTAACATCTTAAAAGAATATGAAAAAGGCATATTCTACCATCCCGCAATTCCTTTTAGCATATTTCTAGCACATTTATTTTAGCATGAGAGAGATGATCAAGATTTCCTGTTTGAAGATTCTTTTTTTTTTTTTAATAAAATATTTTAAAATGCGTGGGTCATTACATTTTTATTATTTATTTATTTTACATTTTGCCAGTTAAAAGAAAAAACTTTATAGTCATATTTGGCCAATGGATGAACTTTCCCACAGATATGAGAGTTATTAATTTCATTACATAATTCATGCAGTACAGAAAAAATAATAAATCGGCGACAGTTAAACGGCCCAAAGTGTTCCAACATCTCAAATGTAGAGATGGACGGTCCAGATGATCATGCAATAAAACAGGGTCAGAAAGAATTTATTTCTTTTTTTTTTTCAGAAATATACAGCTGAGCGGGAGCCAGAGCAATTGATCCTCTCTCTCTAAAATTCTCCGTCAATCGAAGAAGAGATGGTTTCTGTGAAGGGTCCCGGCCTTTACTCTGACATTGGCAAGAAAGCCAGAGGCAAGTAATGTTTATGATGGTTCTTGTTATTCTCTTTTCTTTTCTTTTTTTCTTTGCCGAATTGGATATTTTTTTCTTGTGAGTTTTCTGTGCGCATCGTTTTGTCTTCTCGTATTTGAAAGGGATATGTTTATGGTGTTTTCAGATCTTCTTTACAAGGATTATCAGGGTGACCAGAAGTTTACTCTCACCACTTACACTTCTAACGGCGTGGTCAGTTTTTCTGTTTCTTTTCTTTTGTTTTCTGTATCGAGTTATTCATGCATGATTATGTGTGGTTTGCAAGAGAATCAAGGGTTGAGATTTCTTGGATTGGTCAAGCAAGATTCAGCTTTAAATTGTGTATTTCAATAAAATTAAAGGAAAGAAAACTAACATATATATTATTTTCCAAGATTATGAAAGAAAACTTAATTTGCTTAGTATTTTATGCTTCTTTGCTGAGAAGTTTGTTGAGTAGTTGAAAAGTTTGAGTCTCATGAATTTTCTTTTGTTACTCTGTTTCTCAGTTTTTTTCTTCTTCCACATTTTATTATGCAATTATATTTCGTTCATTTGGGTTATGGATGAACTGCAGGACTTTTGACTGATTGAGTAACGTATAGGAAATGAATTATTTTGGCTTACAAGGACAATTTGGAAATCTTTGTAGTAGTCTGTTTCTAGATCATTCTTTCTTCACGCAACATTTAATCACTGCATATCTGACTCATTTAATGAATTCTTAACTTGATTGTTATGTTACAGGCCATTACTTCATCTGGGACAAAGAAAGGTGAACTGTTTTTAGCTGATGTTAGCACCCAGCTGAAGAGCTAGAACATCACAACTGACGTGAAAGTGGATACCCACTCCAATGTTAGTCATGGACTTTAATTTCATGATGCTTTGTTTTGTCTCGAAATTCTTGGATTCAATATAAAACAACTTAGTTTTATAATGTGGGTATTTTCTTACATTGAAAAGGTCTGGTTCATTTTGTACAGGTTTATGTAGTAATGTTCAGTTGAGAATCTGAGACTTTTGCATGAATCTCATTACATTGCATTCAGTAGTGCTCTACATAAGATTTTGATCAAGTTATCGTAGTTAAAATTTCAGTCACACTCACACTAAACAAGGAAATTGACTTCTTTTGGCCAGATAGTCACATTAAACTGATCCCTGAGTTGGGGGGTATGTTTGATTAAAATCAGCTTTATAACAAACATGTTTTTTTCTACATCTTGGATTGTTCTACCATACTCCTTTATTTGAAGTTTATGTTATTTGTTCTACAATTGCACAAGCTAGTTTCCTAATATTTCATCGTTAAGAAGTTGCAGTGTTTGCTCTGCCAGATTGGATTGTTCTTTCTGGGCCATTTATATGTTCTTTTAATAAAATATCGACTGCTTATTTAGGTCTACACAACCATCACTGTTGATGAGCCTGCTCCAGGAGTGAAGGCTATCTTTAGTTTTGTTGCTCCTGACCAAAAGTCCGGCAAGGTAATTTTATCTTCTACAAATAACATGATTATTTCGTTGTTGCTGCCTGAATTCATGATTAATTGCGATGTATTTCCATAATTAATTGGTTAAACAGGTGGAACTTCAATACTTGCACGAGCATGCTGGGATCAGCACTAGCCTTGGTCTGACTGCAAAACCTATTGTCAACTTCTCTGGTGTTGCTGGAATGCAAAATGCTACTTTTGGGACTGATGTCTCGTTCGACACAGCTACCGGGAATCTTACCAAATACAATGCAGGTTTCTGCTATACCACAGCCGACCTAATCGCATCCTTGATGCTGTGAGCATCTTTTAAGTTCATTCTTACTCTTGGACTCATTTCTGCTCATTGTGGTTGATTTTCTTTTACTCTTGGTTTCTGGGCTCCATCATTGCACAGGAACGATAAAGGTGAAACAGTCACAGCTTCCTACTTCCACACAGTAAGCCCATTGACCAACACAGCTGTTGGAGCCGAGCTGACCCACAGCTTTGCCTCCAATGAAAACACACTCACCATTGGGACACAACATGCCCTGGATCCTCTGACCTCTGTGAATGCTCGAGTCAACAACTATGGAAAAGCAAGCGCTCTTATACAGCACGAATGGCGTCCCAAGTCTCTCATCACCATTTCAGGTGAAGTGGACACCAGGTCGATTGAGAAAAGCGCAAAGATTGGTGGATTGGCTGTGGCACTGAAACCATGATCCAGGTAGCCCAGTATCCGAATCTCAAACGGCCACAACACATTTTTTTCTTTCAAGAAACGGTACCCTGATTTCTGTATCAAGTTTTGAGCTGGCAAACTTTCTTGTATGGATATGGTTCTGTGTTGTAACAATAATTCTTATCAAATTTGACATGACATTTCGTATCAAGTTTGGCTCAACCACCTGTCCCTGATAATATATGTGAACACCAGTTTTCTAAGCTAACAGAACAGGGAGTTGAAAGAAGATTATACCATTTGTTCATCAAGAAAATACAACCAGACCCCTTTTAAGAGAGGAGACTCAGCAATTTGGTGGAAGATGGAGTAGCAGAACTCAGATGTACCCACCTTCAAGAATACTTACATCCGAAAATGCACAAGTTAACTGTTAAAACCGTGATCTATCTTACAACAGGGGCGTCGAGGTAGAACTAATCTACGTACTCGATCAGCCTACACATCACACTGCCTCCAATGGCGAGACAGCTCACATGAGAACTGATTCTGCATCCTCTAAAATGCTTGGACTACCGAAGAAAATCTAGTGCCTCCGCTCAGATATCTGCCCATCTAATTCCATTCCTTACCATTCGGTTTTGGTGAGTTTTGGGTGAAATTATTGCATGGTGAGGCATGCGTGCCATTTGGTATGGAGAGGCTTCTCGGATGCGGCTGCGCGTTTCTGGAGAGCGTCCGGAAGCCATTCCTCCCGTTTAGGGAGGAGCTGCTGCGGTCAGGCTGCATGGTCTGAAAGAAGTAGGACGTGGTAGCCATGTCCTTGAGGTTTGGCAGAGGCTTCAGAGCTTCAACAACTTCACTCATCAGAGGCCTGGCTTTCGGGTCGCGGCTGAGGCAGTGAGTAGCCAGTTGTGCAGCTTTCTGGGCTCCTTTGATGGAGAAATGGCCTTCAAGACGAGGATCTATCAAACGATAGAAGAGCCGCCTCTCCACCAGATGAGGCCTAGCCCACTCCACAAGGTTGTGTTCCCCGTTAGGCCGGTTTTTGTCCATTGATCTTCTGCCTGTCAGCATTTCGAGCAGGACTACGCCAAAGCTGTATACGTCGCTCTTTGATGTTAGGTGCCCTGCAACATAGATGCAGAGTCAAAGAACCTCATTCAGACAAAACTCCATTTACAGCTGATACAAAAGAGAGATTGAAATCCCAGACAGAAGACTCACCTGTCATGACATACTCTGGAGCTGCATAGCCATATGTCCCCATCACGCGTGTAGAGACATGAGTTTTTCCTTCATCTGGAGCATCTTTAGCGAGCCCGAAATCAGACAGTTTGGCATTGTATTCCTAAAAGAATAGTCTGCTGCAGTCAGGTAAAAATGTACAAGAGTTGATACATAAATCAGACCAAGTGTGATCTTACAGCATCCAACAGGATGTTAGAAGTCTTAAAATCGCGATATATGACGGGTCTTTCTGCTTCCTCGTGCAGGAAGGCAAGCCCCTTTGCAGCACCTAGAGCTATTTTCATCCTAATCGACCAAGGAAGTGGTAAAGATCCTGCAGGCCAAAACGTTCAGCTTAGAGGAGGGATATGAATTGAAAATCTAACAGCCAAAAGACTCTCTGAATTTCATTAGATTCAAACTCAGAATCTTTGCAGATAACTGGCTTATCAAATGGATAACTTGAGTCCACAAATTTATAATAACAGAGACTGAAAGAAAGCAATGTGCATACTTCTGAAAAGATGGTTCTCCAAGCTTCCCCTAGGCATGAATTCATAAACAAGCAGCCTCTGGTCGTCTTCGATGCAATAGCCAATTAATTTAACCAAATTAGGATGAATGAGGTCACCAAGAAAATTCACTTCAGCCTGCCAATGTATATGATCAAGTCAGAGTAGTCCAATCACAAGGTAAGACAGAAATGGAATTAGGGAAGGGCCAAAGCCAAACCATCCATTCTTTGTGACCCTGAAGTCCATCATGATTCAGGGTTTTGACAGCAACAGTAAGTCCTGTCCCGGGTTTGACTGGTGCTGTGCCGTTCTCTTCTATCCATCCCTTGAACACACACCCGAATCCCCCTTCGCCAAGAAGGGACTCCGGTCTGAAATTCCTCGTGGCCAACTTGAGGTCATTGAATGTAAACTTCAACAGCCGGGAAGAAACCTTGAGCTCCTCTTCAAATTTGGAGCTGGAAGAATTACTTTCTGCATTGCTTGTGGTGGTTGAAGGTGTTACTGCACCAACTGGTTGGTCTCTGCTCGTATTATTTGTTGATTTAATTTCTGATCAAACCAAAATGAAAACAACATATTGAATCAGTGAAATCAACACAGCGGTTTTATCAGATGAAAACAAAGGAGTCCCAAGAAAACCACATTTCAAGCGTCTGTGTTAAAATAAAACTTGTAACTAAACATGGTGCAGCAAAATATGGGGGAAAAGAAACAGCAAGGATTCTGGAGAATATATGAAGACTGAGAAGTAATACCATTTATTTAACAAGAGAAATAACAGAAGAGAGAATTAATTAATAAAGATTTGCAATTCAAGAGCAAATGAAAACATTACCATTAGTACTGATGCTACTCACAGAGCTATCAACTTTGGATCTTGAAGTAACACAGCAACCAATAAACCTTAAACTGATGCAACACCCAGTCTCCTTCACAGCATCATCAACATCACCACCAACTTTTTTCTTCATCTCTTTTGATTTCTTAGCATCCCAAGAATCCACTTTTACAGCATCATTGCCCAGTCCCATCTCAAGCAGACTCCCAAAATCATGAAAAGCCCCTAAGAAAATTAGGATTTTTTAAACCTCCCTTGTCTTGAATTATCCCATAAAAAGTCCCTCAATCCGGCGATTTCTCAACAGAATCAGCTAAAAGAAACAAACTCACCTCATAAAATAACCTAAACATGAAAAAGGTGGAACCATTCCCACACTTGAAGGAAATCCAAATCGCAATCAGCACTTTCCACCTTTCAAGAACCGACTTTTACCAAGAAAAAATGGAGATGAAAAGGAAGGCTCTAAAAAAAGATCAGCTCAACTACTCTAAACACAACAAAAGATATGTTTCCCCTCCTCAAGAGCAAAATTCCAATTAAAACCCTGAAAAAAAAAACGACCAAATAACTCAGACACAATTGAAGATTGTAGTTGAGATTTACAGTGAGAGGAGTAAGAAAAAGCTCAGTGATTACAGATCACATCATGCTTGACCTTCATAGCAGAAAGCTTTGCCCTGGGCACTGTGCAGCAACCAAAGCTGGAATCAGATAATAATAATAATTACTATTATTGTTATAAAATATAAAATGAAAAGAATAATAAACTCAGTTCGGGCAAGAAAAAAAGGTGGAAATGTTGCTAAGATACACACCCAGAAATATTAAAATCTTTAAAAAAAATACTCAAAAACATGCTGACCAGTTCAATGCTCAATAAAAAATAAAAATACCACTGACGTTTGAGAAAATTAGAAAATATTTTAAGATAGTTTTTTTTTTCTTGAGGATTATTCAAACTGCTTTGGTTCCTTTGGTTGTTGAGTTAAGCAGAAATCCTTCAAAATTAATGTGGAGTTGCTGTGAATAAATATTGTTATCAGCTATTTGCTGAAGGCAAGTGGTATTTCATTGCTTTTTACTAATTGCATCCATAATCCCATATGAGGATTGTTCAGACACTTTCCGCTCTTTCGCCATTAATTTAGAACAAATCTTTTACAACAACGACTACTCACAAAATCCCACTAATAATAATAAAAATTTAAAAAAAAAAAAAACAAACAAACAAACAAAAAAGCGATTGAGCCATTAAATGGTCCGTGAGAAAACAGGATACGCCACACCGCTAAATATTTTTCGATTATTTGCTGTTGTTGAGATCTGAGTTATGGCGTAACATATAATCTCTGTGTTTGTAGTTATGGCTAAGGCAAAAACTTGCGTTAGGCAGACCTAAACGGGTTTAGGCGGGTTTTATCCTACCCAAATGGGTTCACCCATCCCAAATAGGGTATATTATATGGGTTTGAGTTTGGGTTAATGCATAAAACCCGCCTAAAGCTTGGGTTAATGGTTAAAACCCGCCTAAATCATTTAGGCCTGCCTAACCCAAGACCTTCCCTATGGCTAAAAGTTTATTCATTTTCGGAATTCCATTCAATTTGAACATGAAAAAACAATTGCGAAATTATTCTCAATCCCTATCTAACTCAAAAGATAAATTAATAGATAGACGGATGATATTTAGGCAATAATGAAAAGATGAGAGAGAGAGAGTGCAATGTAAGTGGATAGCGATATTTTGGTCTGGTGTAGTTGGAAAAAGTCGCATTCAAATTCCCAAACAGTGAATAAACTTTCAATTGTTATTACCCCTCAATTAATCATTTTATTATTCGAAATTTTGTTCATCCTAAATGACTCTCAAATCTTTAAAGCTTAGATTAAGATGTCATTGATTGAAATTTTAATAGCGATATATAGGTTATGTAAGATTTAAATTAATATTTTATTTTAAAAATAAATAAATAGCCCAGCTTGTATTTGTAGAGTATGAAAAGTAAAATCACAAATATTACAAGTTGAAAAGTAAGGCGTTAAGATATAATTTATTATTCACTATTAAAAAAAAATTCAAAGGTACAAAAGATGGGATGTCTGAAGCGTTTAATAACTATTTATAAACATGTGATAAAATTAAAATTGGATGGCCCCAGTGTCCAATTCTATAAAAGAATTTGTCGATATCTTAAAGCAAAGGAGAAATAAGAGATTTTTGGATGGATGGATAACAGTATATGAAAGTGAGTATGTGAAATCCAAAAATCTTACTCCCTCCTTTCAGGTCAAATTGTCTACACTTAACCGGGCACAATAACCAATTTTATGTGAATAGTAATAAGATGAATATTTTATGAGTGATTTTAAATGCAGCCACAATTTTGCTAAATATAGTCATTTTAAAAACAAACTTTCAAATTATATTATTCTGTTACTCTTTTATCCCTGCAGCCACAATATGAGTTTTTATCAAAATAACCCTAAATCACCCTCTATGTCTTGTCTGTAGCAGTTGGTTTTATAAGCAAGAACAAGTGTTGCACTTTGATGTACAACTTTTGAGTTACAAACTGTGTTTTGTTTATTTCCCTTCAATCTAAAATGTTTGTAAGCAGAATTTACATGGATGCCCATCCACCCCACCCTCGTTTATGTTACATCAATAAATTCAAACACATTCACTCCCCTCCCCTGCATTCCTTGCCGTCACCACTTCTTCCACTTGAGTCTTGTAGTCCTAGTCCACCTCATTCTTGTTAACCTTGTCCCTCCCTATATGCCTGGTTTGATTGCAGTTTCCACCACCATTCCATGTACACCCTCAAGAAAATCACAATCTTCTTGCAGTCATTGATGGCCTTGAATGGAGTCTGGAATGCTCTCCAGATGGCCAGACCTTAGCGTGTTGCAGTAAACACAACCAATGAGATTGCCACCCTCGTATAATTAGTTTTGACGGAAAAACCAGTGCAATCGGAGAAAATTGCAGTCAACCGATGGGCAATCACATTCTTTCCAACCATTTGATATTGCTTCGGTCGAGATTGGTTCCATTCCCTAAGACCGTGTCTAACGGCAACCGCCGGTCTCCGTGGTCTGTGCCACATAAGAAAAAACAGAAAAAAGAAAAAGAAAAAAATAATTTTAATTGGCAAAAAGAAAGCAACCGCGGTTGCAGGCAGCTCCCAATTCAACCTTGTGGTCCTTGGGCCCCACCACTATTTTCCTTTCTTTTTTTTTTAGATTTTATTGATTTATTTATTAAATAATAAAATTAAATTAAATAAAAAGTATACTAAAATTCTTAATTTTTCATTCTCTACAAATTGAGTCTAATTTTGATATATATAAATATTAAATTAATATATATACATCATTTTGTATTGATTTACACATCAATGTGTAATTTATATATATAGTTTAATTATGTAACTGTTCTTATTTCCAATATTGTATCATGTAATCGATATAATTTTATTTTACTTAATGAATGAAATTTATTTTTCTTTAATCGTCTTACAATATATAATTTTTATTATTTTAATTACAACTATTAATTTTAATTTTATTTCCCTACAACTTTATAATTTTTATTGTTTAATTATAATTATTAATATTAATTTTGAAAATAAAATTAAATAAAGATTATATATAATATTGTGGTTGGATGGTAGGGTGGTTGCTGATAGAGTATGTAAAATTGTTGTGGTTGGGTTGGGATAATATTGATGATGTGGAGGTGAGAGAAATTAATTAAATAATGAAGTGGTTGGATGATTGGATGGTTAGAGTGGTTGTTGTTAGAGATGGTCTAAGACCTCCCCCAGCAATGACATTTGGGGGAGTGTCATAAATTAAATATTAATAAACTGAATAAATAAAAATGTTTAATGCAAGGTAAATTAAAGAGTGTCATGATACCACTCCTGTCGGCCGATCCATGAGGGCTTCCAAAGTCATCCAATCACATGCTGCCAAGGCCGATCCATGAGGGCTTCCAAAGTCATCCAATCACATGCTGCCACTTGGCAGCATGTGATTGGATACTCGTATTTTTTGGATAAATACACAAAATAATTATTAAAAAAAAAAATTTATACCAAAATTCATAATTTTTTTTCTCTATAAAATGAATCCAATATTGATACATTTTCATTCACAACCAAAACTTCTATTTTCTCTAGTATTTCTTCATTTTGATATCTTGTTATGGATCCAAATAATCCCAATTACTTCTTCTCTTCCCAAAATTATCCAAGCCAACAAGATTATCCATTCTCCCAAAACTATTCAAACTACCAAAATTCACAACAATTTCCAAATGTTGATTATCAAAATTTTTCATATTCTCCTAATTTCAATAACCCTCATTCCTCTCAAGATGTTGAATCTCTGAATACCAAAATGCCAAACCCTTAAACATGACTTGATT
The DNA here is from genome assembly GCA_026898455.1 of Plectranthus barbatus. Taxonomy (NCBI): domain Eukaryota; kingdom Viridiplantae; phylum Streptophyta; class Magnoliopsida; order Lamiales; family Lamiaceae; genus Plectranthus; species Plectranthus barbatus. Next base: position 106,599 of record JAPKLW010001595.1, read on the forward strand.
GGGCACATATGGCAAAAATTTGGTGCCCATGAATAAATATGTAATTCGTTTGTAATTTCACTTTCATGTTTGCTCTTGTATTTGTAATTCATGTATTCGTATTTAATTTCAATTTCAACTTCTGTAGTTTATATTTTATTCAAATATTAAAATTTTAAGTGTATGTAATAAAAATTATAATTATATAGTAATATATAAATATATAATTAAAAAATTAATAAAAAAATATTATAAATAATATATATTGAAGTATAAATATGAAAATAAAATAAATTTTAGGTTGTGTGGATGTCATTGTTGTGAGTGAAATTGAGTTGGGTTGTGGGTTGAGTAGGTGGATGAGAGAGAAATTATTATTTTATTGTTAGGTTGGGTTGTGGAGTGTCATTGGTAGGAGTAGTCTAAACGCTCGGGGACAGTGACACCGGAACAGCCATCAGAGTACTGTTAGTGTGAAATTATGCTTTAGGAAAATCCTCTCCATCTAAAATTGGGGGCTATATCTATAATATTTTTAATTATGGGTAAAATCGTAATAATATATTTTAATTTTTTAAGTGGTTGTATTTAGCAAAAATATAGCTGCATTTAGAATTATCCATATCTTATTAATGAGTGTGAGAAATTTATTATTTTAAAAAAAATTGACTCATATTATAAGACATACAAAAAAAGAAATATGGATCATTTACTCGGAGCGAATGGAGTATATTGTAGTGCAATGTGAAAGGTGAGAGACGACTTGAAGTTGTTCATTTACCTAACCAAACACTAGGTGTAGGTTGGAGAGACGAAGAAGCAAGGTTCCTTCATTTTTCACTCAAAAGTCAAAATACCCAATTTCTTATTTAACAACTTTACAGCTGCACCAAAGATGACGATAGCTTGAGGTGGGAAATCAATTCAAATCCAATCCAATCCCACACTAACAAAATCAGTGAAGACAGTTTTCATAAGTGATGATTACAACACATTGGCTATAGCTGACATTTGACAACATCTCAAATCAAATAAAGAATTGTATCTGTATGGAATGAAACTGTATGTTTGTCATATTCATGTGCAAGTAATTGGGATAGTTGAGTTGGAATCAAGGGAATTGCTTTATACCTTTCTCCCTAACCTCTACATGGAGAGAATCAAGACAGATTATTCCATCAGTCAATGGAAGAAATTAGAGATGACAGACATACCCTAGAGGAACTCTACTCTGTAACCATATAACTGTTTGGAACTCCGATGTGCATGGGCTCATTATAAGATACTGACTGAGTATCATCTTCCACTTTATGTCCATATTCTGAGACACAAAGTTCTCAACAACTATCTCTTGCTAATTCAGTGGATGCAGAAAATGGTGAATTACTCAAGGGCTATACACAAGGAGGAGAAGTAAATGAAGTAGGTGCAAGAACAGTTAATGTCAGATCATCCAATGCCATATTTGATGCTTGAAGAGAGCAGCACTTCAGAAAAGAAAGAAAAAAAAGATTGAATTTATATATAACCTGAACAGGAAGCTGGGTTCCATCAGATCCTAGAGCTTGCTGGGACATTTCAGATGCCACAGAGATCACAAGATCCCTTGAAATACGAGGCCGCCAGCTGCTTAGAAAACAACTTGGATTCTACAAAATGAAGACCAAACAGTGAATAATACCCATAAACATAAGGTTCTACTCACCAAGTTATTATATAACTTATCTAGATAATATATAGATACACACTCACAGTCCAGCACAATGCAATCAGCATCTTTCAGTGGACTGGAAACAAGACCAGTTTGTAAATTGTATATGGAGTAAGGTATACAAAACATATCATTTCTCAGAGGAAAGTCTCCATATTATCAACCAAAATGACTTTAAAATAAGCAAGAAAAAAAAAAAAAAGGAAATCACTTGTCGTTTTGTCCCAGGATAATTGTAAATGAAACATACAAAAAATGTAGAGGAAATGCCTTTTAAGAAATAAACAAGTTTTAATAGATCAAAAGCAGAAGTCTCACTATTAGAAGGTTACAATTTAAATAAAGAATTTCCATGGACGATAACTCAGCTCTAAATTTGGTAAGCTGTAGTCTTTTCCTGGCAAGAAATAGGTAAAAATAAAGGTGTTCCACCTTCTGATGCCTCTTCAAAAACAATTGCTATGGAATCTATAAACAACACTATATCTGGTGCATGTGCAGGGGAAACATTCTGCAAGAACAAGAACAATATTATCCAATGTAAATAAGATTAAATTTCATAACATTGAGCAGATCGGCAAAGGAAGTAGGGTAAAGGCAGTAAAATATACTATTACCTTTACATGTACACAAAGAAGATCATCTGTGTTGCAATCGACAGAGAAACAATGAATTTCTTCAGGTTGAATCAACTTAATTTTTCTCCTCCACCTTCGACCAGGCCAGTGTAAAATTCCTTCCAAACCACACTGAACAGAAAATCTTTCCTGTTGCAGTGGCACACCACGGGAAGATAACAGTCCCTCATTCACGCTTTGTCCACTTCCATCATACTTCTTGAATGAAAATTGATTCCAATCTTATATATCAAATGTAGGTTTAATTTCAGGAGTTGAGACGGCAACAGGCAGTGTAACTGCAGGTGGTGTGGCATTTGGTGGGAGTGAGGACATAGAATAACTTCTAAATTGGCCAAAAGAAAAAATCTGAGAACTTGAAGGGGCAGATACAGCAGGTTTCTCAGTCATAGATGCACTCCGAATACTTGAACTGGAACTCGATGTAGGAGAAGGTGAAGGCCTAGCTGGAGGAGGAATAGAATTATCCAGAGAAAGTAACCATTTCAATAGTTCTCCATAAGGATCTTGATTCAAAGAAGTAGGAATATCCTGGTTCTTAATGCTCAGATTTCTGTCTTGATGTTTCTCAAATTGTAAAATCTCCAAGGTGGGATCCCTAAGAAACTGAATGCCAGCATTTACTTCCAAAAGCACCTGCATCCTTCCCAAAAAAAAAAAGTGATTCAAATCAGCAGTAAACCCATACAGCTGAAACATAAATCACAGGCAAAGTGAGCATATCGGACAAAGCTATAAGAATAGCTGCTATTGCAGTCTGATACAGAAAGACTAGATGATTCGTCAAAGTTCAAACAAGAGGCCTAGTACTTATCAACAATCTGATTCAATTCACAGTTAGATATCACAAAATACCTATAGATTATGAATTGGCATAATTATGTATGGACCTTCTTATAAACACCATAATTGGCACAACACAACTAAGACAACTATAGCCTATAGGTGAAGCTTATGAGAAAAGCATCAAGCAATAGCCCACTCAGCAGCAAAACCAATAGGATATAACCATCGCAAAAGACATTATAGCTCACTCTCCCTGTATTTGCAAATATTTCAAACCTCATCTCTAGTTGCATGGTAGAAAGATTGCATGCATTGCACCTAAGTTTACTAAGCAATCTTTCTACCATGCAGGTAAGCTTAGCCCCACCGCAGCAAGTTTACTATCATTCCTAAGCCACGTCTACCATTCAGCCACATACCACCTCCGCCCACTGTTTACCCCAGCCATCAGGTCCATCGCAACTATTCATGCCGTTAGCCTTAACTTAATTAATGGTAGTTATTTATACTGGAGAGAAGAAAAGAATATCTGCTTATACATGGAATGCAACTTGATAAAATTAAATAAGGATATAAACAAAGAAAGAAAACTCAAGTTAGAACTACTGCAACTCATCAAAAGGAAAGCTGAAACCCATTGATTTTTTTGTTCTCAAGCTTACACCAATGATTACAAGGCTGGTGATGAGGAGCTCAAATATTCTAAGGGCCTTGAGTTCAATCCTATACAGCCCTAACAGATTTTTGCTAAGAGACAACTCAGCATGATTTACAATAATGATTCACAAGAACACTTTCTATTCTTGCACTATTCAGTCGCCCTAGAACAATGTTACAAAAATCAGATTATGCCAGTAACGAAAAGCAAGAATGTGATCGTACTGCATGGAATAACTATCAACCCATCATCTTCTGTAACGTCTATAAGGCTGTCAACTTGATTTTTTCCACTTGAAACTGCTGTGCCCTGACTCATCATTTTCTGAGTGGCGTGTTTCAGAAGATGTACTCTCTCGAAATGGATCACACCCTCCAATGTACTGGCATTTCTCTTCACATAATGTGCCTCTACGTACCTGGGTCTCTTTAACAGACGGCTGACTATTGTTGGACCTCAACAGCAAGAAATTCATTTTCCACCAAAATTATTTCTGCAACGTCAAAGCTTCAGTTTCTAACTATTTCACAGCCCCAAAAGTGAAAAGAGAAATGGAAAATACCAGAAAGTAAAAACTCATCCCCTCCAGTTTTGTCTAATCCGTCTCTAACCAAAAATCCCCCAAATCCCAAATCTCAATTCATAAGGCCACGAGCACCTAGGTTAAAAGCCTATAATCGCGCGACATCATCACAAGTTTCATCTCCGCACACATACAACCTGAATTTAATCATACACACGCATCATGAATTCAGAACATGATAACAGAACAAACTTCGCCACATAGAAGTGTTAGCCAACACTCAATAGCCGCAGCAGCTAAGGTGCCATGTAAGAAGCAAAGTCAAAAGGGAAAGCTGAATCAGAACCGTCAAGGAGAGCAGGTTACTACTTATGAGACAATGCAGCATGAAGGACCAGAAAATTGGAGCTAATAGTTTGTTTGTTTTATGACTTGTAAGGAAGATATCATTAATGCTGTTAAGGGTTGGTTAAAGTAGTATGGTACCTTCATTTTCATTGTAGGGGTAATACCCATCCATCGGAATGCTACCTATAAATGTATGGTTGCCTACAGCGACAAGTGAGCATGAAATTCAAACAAAATGTTTGCCTTGATATCTGAGTTAATGGACGTTTTCCTGTTTGTCTTTCAATTTCTTTCAAGAAGCCCATTGATTTCGCAAAGCATGAGGTGATCTTTCCTACTCGACCATTCAACTTCAACAATCACTCCCATACTTCTCACGGACAAACAATACTACGCGGTAGAATTGGATGCATTCGACAGTCGGAACTGAAGAATCAAAGTGATCCGAAAATTGGCCTGATCGGAGATTTGAGGTTCGTCGGAGCAGCGGGAAACGGTTGGCGATGAAAAAGAAACCCGGCGGATCCGACAATGAAGCAGGAGACGTTGAAGTGGAGTTGGGCAGGCACAGTTAATACGTAGTCTTCTTCTTCGTATCACTGTGGAGCTTTAGTATCATGATCTTTCGAGATTTTCCAGTTATATGGGGAATAGACTATTAACATGGTTGATCAACTTTAATTTTATTTATTTATTTTTGCATATGAAAATGCAGAATAAATATAACTTTGAGGTTGCAATTGTGTGCTCAATTTAATTACCATTTCCCACCATCTCAATTTAAATTATATGATTTTATCATAAATTTATTATGACATTTTTAGTTGAAATGATAAAATATGCAAGTGCGTTTTTGCATGATTTTTTTTTTTTTCAGAGTTGGTTAAGAATATTTCTTAAAAGAGTTAAAACTTTAATAGTTAATAAAATGGTCATATTTACCATATTACCTAACTTTTTACATAAATATGTATACCTATAATAAATTGGTCAAAGAAGTACATGATTCCGAAATTTATGAAATAATTTAAATATTTTATTTCATTATAATTTTACAAGTGGCAAATGTATAAAGTCAGATCACACAAAATTAGAAAGCAAGTCGCAAACCATTATTAAAAAATTTCAAATATTTTTTTCTATTAATTTTTGTTAGTCTAACAACTGAAATCGTAAGAAATTAGAAAGCATTTCGTAAAAGGTCACAAATACCACATTTACATTTTTTTATTATTATTTGATTCAACTTTTTGTTGATGGATCAAATTTACGCATAAATAAATCAATATTTTATTTAAAATTAAATTGCATACATTTTCTAAAATATTCATAAAAATATATTTAATCGGTTCTTTCAAATCACAAATATTATTTTTTTTAATATTTTATCTAGTAACGAATATTAAATGTCGGATGAGTTAGGAAAATATGTTCGTTAAGTGATAATTTAAATAATCACATATGAATAATTTCAAATTATAAATTTTCTAAATACTGCAAAAAATAGATCAATACTAGGGATATTTTGGGAAGTTCTCACAATTTTGGCCAATTCTTGAAGGCAAATTCTCATATGAGACGGTCTCGTCATATTTATTGTGAGACGAATTTAATGATGTATTTAATTTATTGAAATGATGTATTTCTTTATTGAAAATGATGTATTTAATTATTACAAATAATGTAATTGTTTACACAGAAAAAAAAAATATAATGATGTATTTAATTTATTAAAATGATGTATTTCTTTATTGCAAATGATGAATTTTTTTGTTGCAAATAATGCAAATTTTTAAAATGAAATGATGTATTTAACTTATTGAAATCATGTATTGAGGTCCGTCTCACAATAAAAAAATGTTGAGACCGTCTCTCAGGAGACCAACTCATTCTTGAATATATACATAATATTGGTTATTTAAGGTTTGAGTTGGTCTCCTAAGAGACGGTCTCAACATTTTTTTATTGTGAGACGGACCTTAATACATTATTTCAATAAGTTAAATACATCATTTTATTTTAAAAAATTACATTATTTGCAACAAATAAATACATCATT